>QLSS01000295.1:0-55288 GCA_024372645.1 Trichomalopsis sarcophagae | reverse complement strand
GAGGAAAACACCTATGCGCGGGTCGTCGTCTCTACCTGCGCGAAGGAGGAGGAGCATGAACCCACCACTAAATTTTTTTTCGGGACACGGAGAAGGGAAGATTGGGACTTATACATACTACGGTTACTGGCTCACTTTGAGAGGGGGAAGAATTCTCGGTCGCTAGGGGAGGGAAGGAGGGATTGACAATCCCTCCATTTAAAATACACAGCTCGGATTCTGGCTCACACTGAGAGAGGAGGGGGTGAGCCAGAATCCGCATGAGCCAGTATGCCTATAGCCTATCTACTAAGGTCTGACGTTGTCAGGAGAGCATGAAGAGGTAGGAGTATCTTGGAGCTGTGTGGGTATATAGGAGTCTATTGGGATCGATTGAGATTCACAGGAAAGGGAGACAGAGGAATATATATATATATATAAGTATACAGTGGGTAGTGGGTGGATCGAAGGCTTACATACTATAGTATACTACATATAGCGAAGAATAATATCGATAAATGTTGTTATGAGCGGCTTAAAACTAAAGAAATCTGGCTTCCGTATACTAGGATCGCATGACAGGAAGTGGCACAAGATGCAAGTCCATGTCTAACAGTGTAGGTGTACTAACCCAGCCAATAGCGTGAAAGTAGGAGGAGCAACGTCCGCCCACTTTCAAGCTTATACACTACTCGTATAGGAGACAGGCGTGGCCTTCGGCCACGCCTCCTTGCATTCGGCTTCTAATATGCTGTCAAGGAGGGAGTAGGCGTGATCTTATACATCTACTTTCTTGAAGCTGATCCCGACTCGAACTACTCCTTGCATCTTGTGCCATCCAGATCGGTCTCGCGCTTAGATGCTACGTTAGTGATGTATATTGTATGGTAAATAACACGTTTATATTTGTGTTAATATATAACTTGACTAAGTTTTACAATTTTTGTTTTACACTTTTATATAAATTTTAAAGGCGTAAATAATGAGCACATGCTCTGTTATAAGAAGCTGTAATATTTAATAAATGAGTTTACGTGAATTATCAAGTTATAATTTGAAACTAATAAAATATTCATATTAAAAATTATTAGTAATTATTATTATTATTGTTAGTAACTTAAATAATTAAATGTGAATACGTTTTTACGCAGCATGACTATTGATTATTTAGTTCTTGGATCGGTTCGAAATATCGTTGATCATACGATAATCAATTACCGTACGGTAGTCATCGGTACGTGATCAATCGCGAGCCGCTAGATCTTCCCGCGGGTAAGGGCTAACCGCTGTCGGTAAGTTACCAGCATCGGTTGGCATGCTCGATTCGCGTATGGTATAAAGTTTTTTCCGTTCTAATGGTATAACGGGCACTTGATCATTTACCATGCTTCGTGCTGAAGTTTGATTCGAAGCATTTACTTTTCTATTTTCAAAAAAATTAGGGTGAGAATTGTCCGACGTTACACATTATTAAGGAAGCTTTACGCTCTAAGGAATAATAATTAACGCTTTAGAGTTTGGTTAATTAAATATTAAGGGGGCGTTAAATTCTTTACTTTCAAAAAAGGTACTCAATATTAAGAATTTCTTCTCTTTAGGGATAATAGTTTTGATTCGGGTTTTTCCTCAACTAATTAATTATTTTTCACATTTAATTATTTTCAAAAATCCTAGCGAATGCCTGGATCATGAATTTTGCTTCTTTTATCGCGTTTACTTAGCTCTTTTATCGACCTACACCTTACATGCAATTTACATAGAGATTTTGGAACTTTGTTCAATTATTAATTTTTCTTTTGTTAGTTTTAACATCACGTACCGAAATTTAATGACGTATGTTTTATTGATACTTTTATTTAGAATTTTAAGAATTCCAATTTGAGACTAGGTTAATTAATAGCATTTAAGTCTTTAATACTAGTTCTTCGTTTTGGTTTTTGGGAATTTAATTATTATAACACACCTATTTAATTTCTATTTAGAATATAAGGAGCAAGCAAAGCTTCGTGAATTATCCCTGAAATATTTACTTTTGTCCCTTTTACGAACATTACGTACCCATTTTACACCACTTTACAAATCCCTGTTTGCGAACACGACATCTTAGAAATTTTTTGTTGTTGTTGTTTTGGTCCATACTTTTTTTGTATGTTTCCAAGGCACGGGTTTTTTAAAATTTTGGTTTTTGAATTTATAAACATCCAATGCAGAATCAAAACACAAATTATGTCCAGAACCAACAGATGCCCGGAAACTCAGATCAACAGTACTATCAACAACAACTCCAAGCATACAGTGTGAACTCAACGAATCCAGGCAACAATCAGCCGAAGGCACCAGTGATGGCAATCTTGTCGAGACCAGAGAAATATCAAGAATGTGGTCCACAAACTGTAAAGGACCTGAAAAGGTTAATTGGGAGGACGACAATGTCACAGCAGTAAGGATAAGAATACCAGTTGGAACCACTAAACCATGGGTGGAATTTATGATTGACAATGAAGCCACAGTAAACTTAATTAAATCAAGCGTATTGGACGATGACAAGCCCATCTGTACTGCTGACGCTAGAGAACTAGGCGGAATCACAAACCAAACTGTGAAGACCCATGCATCAATATATTTAAACATCAAAAGTACCCCAGTGAAACTCCAAATAGTGTCACATGATTTTCCAATTCCATTTGATGGATGTTAGGACGCAATTACCTAAAGAAAGGAAAAGCTGTGATATCTTATTATAAAAACGCGCTAATGATAAGCGAAGATGTAATGCACCCAATACCGTTCATAAGACACGAAGAAGAACATAATCCAAAGAATTTAAAAAAAAGGATATAGATGTAAACAAGCCAACGAAATAATAAAAGTAGAATCTAGAAGTGAAGAAGGGAATAAAGAAGCAGAACAAAGCCCAGGGAAGGTGACACATACAAAAAAAGCGAGGAGTAGGCAAGTGATACAAATCAACTTAATCAAAAGCAACCTGGAAGAAGGATACGTGCCAAGGATTGACGTGGGAAATAAAAATCTCTTCGTGGGTGAAGGAGTAGTGACAAATGTGAACAATACTTGCAAGATAATGGCCATCAACACCAGCGAACAAGATGTGACGATAGAAGTGGACCCAAAAGAACTAATAACTTTCGATACAGGACCAGATTTCCTGCAAGAAACTGACAGTGAGTTTAATGGCGACATGATAGTGGACCAAATAAAGAGACTAGAAAGAGTAAAAGAAGAAATCCGGAGAGCCCATTTAAATCGAGAAGAATTGGACATAGTCGATCGAATCATCGAAGACTACCTGGACCGATTTCTGCTCGCAGGAGATTATGCAGGAGACATTATGAGTACACCAGAATCCCGGTAGGATTAAAAAATGCCACAGCGACTTTCCAAAGACTAATAGAAAAGGTACTTAGAGGACTTCAAAACATTAAAATACTTGTGTACTTAGATGACATCATTGTTTATAGCAAAGACCTACAAGAACATGAGTAGAATCAGAAATTTGATGCAAAGACTAAGAGAAGCAAAGCTGGTTCTGCAACCAAATAAAATTGAATTCTTCAGAAAAGAAGTGGGTTTCTTAGGATATATAATCAGTGCAAAAGGCGTGGAACCAAATCTAGAAAAGGAAATTAACGGAAATTTTCCAAGAATCAAAGTGATGATAATTGATGAAAAAACGAAATAAGATCAAAATAAAGCCAACGAAGACATCGACCATAACGAAGACAGCGACTTAGATAAACCACCACTGCTAGACCCAAGGTACAGTGGGTTACGAATGGAAGGACCAGAAACAACAGAAAACGGGAAGCAAGAAATACCAGAAGATGAGGTATTCTCTTCAGAAGACAACCAAGACAAGACTATAAGTAATATAGCCATCGAGTTGAGTGCCATAGAAGGATCCCAAGCTGACGAAACCACTGATGAAGACTCAATAGAAAGTCTGTCCATAAAAACCACTCTGACGAAAGAAGAAGTGGAAGAGGCTAGTAGAAAATTTGAAGAGAGCATGAGAAAATATGAAATGGATAGAGGAGCACATATCAGCGAATCAGGAACTGAATTAGAAATACAACTAAAGCTACCCTCACATTTCTCAGACGATGATAATGTACCAGACGATGTGCGTGAAAGATGATGATGAATCTGACAGTGATTTAACCCATATAACAGCGAGAATGATACGAGCTCCTCATAATATAATTACTGTGAGAGAGTGCCTCACTCACAACAGAGTACAACCTTGTACACTTCTTATCAGCCGATTGTGACAATACGTGGTCCGTCACCAAACTGCTGGAAGAAATAGGAGCAATCGGTTTAATAAAGATAAAGAACCAGAAACCAAAGTCAGGACAAGTGCTAGTTATTCCTTTCAAGAAGCATTACATATTCACGGTGATAGTGAAAGATAAATATTTCAACACCATCAAAATGCCGAATCTGAATGAAGCACTCGTGAACCTTAAACAAACACTCGTAAACAGAGGCATTAAAAGCTTTCTAGTAGCAAGAAAAGGAGATATCTTGGACCAACTAGGATCTCCAACTATCATAGAAATGCTTTATCAACACTTCCACAGAAGTGGAATAAGAATAACCATGTGTTATGGCAAGGCAGAAGTACCACCTGAAAAACACAGAAAAGAAATAATTGGTCACCTTCATGTTAGTTTAACCGGAGGACATAAAGGGATTAACCAAACTTATCAAAAGATAAGAGAACGGTACTATTGGCCCGGAATGCGAAACGACGTTCACGATTACATCAGACGGTGTGCGAACTGTCAAGAACAGAAGATAGAACGATTCAAAAAAAAAGAGAACCGATGATCATGACGGACACACCAATATAGGCTTTCGACAAAGTGTCAATCGACACGGTAGGAAAACTTAGAATGACACCGAGGGGAAATTGCCACTTACTAACGATGCAGTGCAATCTAACAAAGTATGACGACTGGAATCATCTGACACCATTTGCCACCTTCACGCATAATACTAGCATACACGCGGCAACCAATTTTACCCCTTTCGAACTGATTTATGGGAGAGTAGCGCGTTTTCCCTTAAGGATACTGATAAGGTGGTGGAAAATAAATACACTATTAAGTATTTATTAAGTGTAATTTAATATAATAAAACGTAAGATTAGATAATAATAAATTTCAGCGTGCTCCCTTTCAAGCGAGCACGCTGGAACTAGAGTTCCCTTTCCACTCTCTCTCACTCATACATCACAAGCTTACACGAACACCGCTGACTCGTGCACTAGCACAAATGTACTTATACTTAACACGCCTCCTTACATTTGTGCTATTTTACAATATTATTATTTATTTCAAATTTAACTTTTTACAAAATTTTGCATGCTTTTCTCTACTCAATGATTTCGTTAATATATCAGCAATATTTTCATTTGTATCGACTTTTACAATATTTATTTTATCTTCATTTAAGCTCTCATGTACAAAATGATAATGAACTTCTATGTGTTTAGAGTTTTTAGTAAAATTGTCGTACGTTGCTATATTAATTGCTCCAGTGTTATCTTCATACATATTCACTGGTTTTCTACATTTAATATCAAAACATTTTAATAACTCTGTGACTAGTTTAATTTCAGTTACTGCTTCTGATAAAGCAACGTATTCCGCAAATGTTGACGATTTTCTAACAGACTTTTGTTTTCTTGACCTCCAATACACAACATTACCGAATAATCGTATTACAAAGCCGGTCGTTGACTTTCTATCATTATTATCGCCTGCCCAATCGGCATCTACGTAACAATCAAGTATATCACAAACTTTATTTCCATTATAAGATAAACTTAAATCTCGAGACACATGTAAATATTTTAAAATTCTCAAAGCATATTTAACATGCGTATTATTATAGCAGTTTTGAAATCTACTCAAGTAATTTACTGCAAAACTTATATCTGGCCTTGTAGCCGAACTTATATATAACAAAGCACCAATCAAATTTCAATATTTGATATCTCTTTCACAATCATCGGATTGCTCGAGTTTTAAGTTTACTTTTATTGGTGTTTTATACACTTTACAATTTTCTACACCATAATTTTCATCTAATGAAATCATATAATCTTTTTGCGATAATTACATTTCCTTACATAACACATCGTATTTTACGGTAATCCCTAATATTCTCGTATTTTTCCGAGATTTTTCATTTTAAATTGTTCAGACAGCATTTTCTTAACTTTTTCTATTATTTCTTTATTTTTACTGCAAATTAGAAAGTCATCGACATATTAAAGCAAATAAACAGTATCTTCTTTTAATTTTAATGTATACAAGCAATAATCAATATTACTTCTAATAAATCCTAATTTTATTAGAAATTTATCTAGACATTCATACCAAGCCCTGGGACTTTCTTATAAGCCATATAATGCTTTTATTAATTTATACACTCTATCAGTTCCGTCTTCATAACCTTTAGGTTGATTAACGTATACTTCAGACGTTACTTTTCCATTTAAAAATGCTGTCTCAACATCCATTTGTTCTATATGCAAACCCATTTTATAACAATAAACTAATAAGATTTTTAGCGTTTGCATTTTTGCAACAGGAGCATATATATCATCTACTTTATCTCTTTGTTGGAAACCTCTAACTATTAATTTAGCTTTATATGTACCATTCGATTTTTTTATATTATACACCCATTTTACATCAATGGCCCTTTTTTCATTACTATCAACTAATTCCCAAGTTTTATTTAATTTAATACTATTAATTTCTTTATCCATTGCTTCTATCCACTTTTTACTCTCATTCGATTGAATCGCCTCCTCAAATGTAGCAGGAACATCAGTTCTGCAAAAATTCGCAACAATTTTATTTTTCATTCTATATTCATCATAATATTCAGGACTACTTCTAACTCTTTCTGATCTTCTAGGAATTTTTAACTGATTTTCATGTTCATTAATTTTAATTCTATCATTGATTGGGCTTTCAAAAACTTCATCATTTGATTCCTCGCTATCAAACTTACTTTCATTTTCATCTTCATCAGATTCATCGCTATTTAAACCGATACATTTTTCTTTTTCTTCTCAACTTCCACGTGTCTTGCTACTATAATTTTATTATTTATTAATATACAGTACCCATTTTCACTATACCCGACTAGAATTCCTTCTTCAGCCTTTTTATCCCATTTTGAAATTCTTTTCTGATCTGGCTTTCTAACAAAAACTTTACTACCATACATTTTTAAATGTGAAACATCAGGTCTTTTTCTGAAAAATATCTCATATGGTGTTTTCTCTTCAATAGTATTCGTCAACGTTTGATTTTTCAAATAAGTTGCCGCTTGAACTATTTCTGGCCAATATACTTTACTTATCTGTGCTTCTTCTAACAAACAACGTGACATATCCATTATCGATCTATTAAACCTTTCTGCTACACCATTTAATTCATGAACGTATACAGGACACGGAGAAATAACGATACCCTTACTTTTAGCATAATTAAAAACTTCATGATTTAAATATTCCTTTCCATTATCACATCATAAATCTTTTACTTTTTTCCTGTTAAATTCTCACATTCATTTACATAATATTTAATGCACTCACACACTTCTGCTTTAGATTTTATTGGGTATACTCTAGCAATCTTACTGTAATCGTCTATAAATGTAATAAAATATTTTTCTCCTCCAAAGCCCGTTTTTTGAAAAGGCCCACAAACATCTGTATGTACAATCTCTAATAAATCTTTCGCTCGATATCTATTATTTTTAAACGGTACATTATGCATTTTATTATCTATACACGTTTTACATTTAAAAAATTCGCGTTTTAATTCATTCGGTATTCCGTTTAATAATTACTTATTAAACATCGTATACAAATATTTAAAGTTCACATGACCTAATAATCTATGCCATTTTTCTTTTAAGTTCATATTACTAATCTTTTTATTTGAATAATTTACTATCATTATTTTTTTTTAATTTTACTCTTCATATGATATAGTCCGTTTTTCTTTTCTGCGACTGGCATTAAATTTTCATTTTTATCAAATATTTTTGCTAAATTTTTCTCCGAAACAATTCTACAATTTTCAGTAATTTTGCTAAAACTAATTAAATTAAAATTCATATCTTTAAGGTACAAAACGTCTTTCATATTTATTTCAAATTGCTTTCCAAAGGCATCAAAATAACTTAGAATCTTTCCTTTCTTTGTCGCTTTTACCGTTTTATTATTACCTAAATATACATTTACCGGATTTTTCAATATTTCAAAACTCTCGAAGTAACTATCATTATTTACAATGTGGTCTGTACTACCACTATCTAAAATCTTATCTTTTACCTTACTATTGTACGCAGTAGCTGTATTCCGCTCGACCTTAGCTATCCATGCGCCTGTGTTGTCGTCTCTGCTTAACTCGTTCCAGCGACTTGTGTTTTGATTGTTGCTTGCTTCTGCCTGGGAGTGATGTACGCCTCTATAAGCACCTCTTCCCATTGCTCCTCTATGACTACCTTTTCCTCTTGAACCTCTGTAGCCTCTTGTTGACCTCCAAGTCCAACTACTATTTGAAATTTGTCCTTCTGTTTGTTCTTGACTTTTACAGTCCTTCATCATATGTCCAAAATTTCCACATTTATAACTTTGTCTTTGATTTTTATTCACTGCGAATACACTCGAATTTTTAATGGTTGTTTCGCCTTTATTACTTTTCAGTTCAGCCATTTTACTTTTATTCTTCACATATTCTGCTGTTTGATCTTCATCTTTCAATGTATCTATTAAGTCGCCTATATAGCTATACGACTCCGGCAATGTATTTAAGATATAATTCAATTTTTCTTTTTCTGTTAAAGTAGCACCAGCACTTTTCAAATCATTAACACATTTTTCAAAATCCAAGAAAAACGTTGCTGTATCACTATAATTTTTCAATCTTAATTTTTCCAGTTTATTTCGGCACACTCTTTGCATTGCCGTAGATTCTCTTAAATACATCTGATCAAATTTCTTCATAATTCCATAAGCCGTTGTCTCATTACAAATAAACTCCATTTGTCTATCCGAAATAGAGCTGTATAGATAGTTAATTGCTTTCAAATCAGCTTCATCCCATGACTCTTTATCACTTGCTGTTTTTTTTTCTTTTAATATTTTCTTCACATTTTTTCATTTTTAAATACATTGTAATTCTTATTTTCCACATCTGGCAATTCTCTCCATCAAATACTGGTATTTTAAAATCACCTTTATTCGTCATTTTTGTATTTTCTTGATGTTCACTAGTCTCTAGATAATTTTTATTTTTTAATATAATCACTTCTCTTGATACTTTTATTACTTATTACAATTTCATCAACCATGCTCTGCTACCATGATAAGGTGGTGGAAAATAAATACACTATTAAGTATTTATTAAGAGTAATTTAATATAATAAAACGTAAGATTAGATAATAATTATATTCAGCGTGATGCTACTACCGAGGACTATGTAGTCTCTGTCAACTCTCTTTCAAGCGAGCACGCTGGAACTAGAGTTCCCTTTCCACTCTCTCTCACTCATACATCACACGCTCACACGAACACCGCTGACTCGTGCACTAGCACAAATGTACTTATACTTAACAGATACCATCTGATGGAAAATTAAGAACCTATAATGCTAGATCTAGTATTAAGATTAGAAGAAATGAAATTTTTAGCAGGCGAAACCCAAATAGCTAACAAAGTCAAAACAAAACGAGGTACGACAAGAAGGTTAGAGCGTTTAAAGGCAAGGTAGGCGGATATGCTAGTTTAATTAACGAACCCCGAGTCAGTAAATTCGATGCATACAGAAACAAACCCTTGAAAATCATCGAATTCGTTGGTACGAAAAATGTAATTTTAGAATATCCTAACGACAAAAGAATTTGAAAACACATTGATAAGTTAAAACATGTAGAGGACGACTCTGACACCAATTCTGATTAATTAATAGCAATAAGTGTAAACAAATTGTAAATAGAATATTTATAAAAATAAATTTTATGAAATCCCATTAACTCATATCTAAAATTACAGGCTGAATAAATTAAATAAATTTTTGATCATTATTCTTAACATAATAACTATGGCCCGAAGCCAATCCCCATATCAAATGGACCCATTGGACCCTAATCCCGGCATCTATTTCGAGAGAGTGGACGTCATGAGGACAAAAAGAGCTGACTGGAAAATTCAAATCTACATCGACGTAGATGAGTTCATGCAAACACATGCACCATTGGAGTCATACAGGGCCGTCTACAACAGCTGCTTAACGCGAATCGAAGAAATTAAGAGTGGACATGCTTTAGGACTAGATCTCATAAAGTTAAAAGATCAAACTTTAAATGAAGTACAAAGGCAAATCAATGTAATCATCAAAACAATGACACATCAATCGTATCCAGCAGAAAGAAATCCCAGAAGCATTCGGGTCAAAAGAATAGCACCCCTAGGAATAATAGGCTCAATAAGCAAAAGCTTATTCGGTCTAGTCACCACTGACGACGTAGACAACATCAACAACACGTTATTTCAAGACCAGACGAAAATAGTGCAAATAATGGATTAAAATGCGCACACAGTCTCAGCGCAATTTGAAGAATTATATAACATAACCAAAAATCACCAAGTGCTCCAAGGATTAGAAGCAAGCATGACCAAAACAATAAACAAAATGTTAAAAGAAGAAGATGAACTAAAACATCTAATAGAAATAACAGTATACGTGAGACGCTTAGAAGCAACGCTAAATCACTTAATAAAAAGCAACAGAAAAGTTTTGAAAGTACTCAGATACCGGAAGGAACGAAAAATCCACCCGGAACTATTAACAACAAGAATGCTACACCAAATTATGACGGACGTAAAGAGAACTAGCGAAAATCTGGACTTTGCTATACCCACAGAATATAAGAATTTTTTTTTTTTTTTAAATGGCATTTCAAACTCGAATGTTCATCGCCTCATCTACGCAAGCCTTCCACGTATCTCTATTTTGTGCCAACCCCATCCATTGCGCACCCCCCCTCTCGATTTCAGTTAAGTCCGTTTTTACGTTGTCCCCCCACCTGCGCCTAGCTCTACCTAGAGGTAGCGGTGTGCTTGGCTTTCCTTTTATTATACGCGCTGCCGTGCGATCGTCTCCCATTCTTGCCACGTGCCCTGCCCATCTCAGTCTACGCGATTTAATTATTCTGTTTATAGTCGGTGACGAGTATAAATTGTGTAACTCGTCATTGTGCAGTTTCCTCCACTCCCCAGTTTCTTCATCTTTCTTTGGCCCGTATATTTTCCGCAGAACCTTATTTTCGAGCACCCTAAAACGGTTTTATTCCGCTTTAGTTAGCTCCCAGGTTTCGCACCCGTACAAAATTACCGGTATTATTATAGTCCTATATATCCTTACTTTTACATTTCTAGACAGCAGTTTTGATTTTAGTAATCTATTCACGGCGTAGAAGCAGGCATTACCCGAATGAAGTCTCTTGTTAATCTCGGCTTTAGATCACCCTCACCTTCGCAAATGCCCAGTTTGTCCATGATCATATATTTCGTTTTCGATTCACTCACCTCTAGCCCCGTGTCCTCAGCCGCATTTTTGAGAATTTCCGCATTTCTCGCTACCGCTGCACCGTTATCCCCCAGTCTGTCCAAGTCATCCTCATATCCCAGAATTTGTGTTTTTCCGTTAAGGGTTGCACCTAGCCCGCTAGTCTGCATTTTTCTAACAATATACTCTAGCGTTAAGTTAAAGAATACCGTAGAAAGACCGTGACCTTGTTTCAAACCATCGCGTATCATGAATGATTCGGATACGTTACCGCCTACTCGGACCTTTCCCGTGCTTCCGTTCAGGCATATTTGAATTAATTTCACGAGTTTTTTTGGTACTCCGAGGAGCACAAGGATTTGATACATTTTGCTTCGTTTGGTAGAGTCGTACGCTTTTTTAAAGTCTATAAATAGTTGGTGTATTGTTTCGCAATGTTCCCATTTTTTCTCTAACAACTGTCTTATAGTAAACATTTGATCGCTCGTCAACCTGTTACACCGAAATCCACACTGATACTCTCCTTTTATATCTTCCGCGAAGGGCGTGAGTCTGGCCTGTATTATGTTTGATAGAACTTTGTAGCAGGTAGCTAAAAGTGAGATTCCCCGGTAGTTATTGCAATCTGTCTTATCTCCCTTTTTGAAAATCGGTATGATGATAGATTCTTTCCAGTTTTCCGGTATCGTTTCATTTTTTCAAATAGCACATACTAGTTCAAAAATTCTGAATGTAAGCGCGGTGCCCCCATATTTAAGTAGTTCAGCTGGTATAGAATCGTTTCCCGCGGCCTTATTGTTTTTTAGTTTTTTGATCGCGGCTTCTACTTCTTTGTAGGTCGATTCTTCCATATGGAGTTCAGCAGTGTGGATTTCATCTCCCGTTTCCTCGCAGTTTTCATGAACATTTAGTAATTTATCAAAATATCCTTTCCACAGCTTTAGCAGTTCATTTTCGCTTCTAACGAGAGTCCCGCCCTCGTCTTTCATTAATTGCGATCTACTCTGGAAACCCTTCCTAATAGCGTTGATTCCTTTGTACATCTCGCGCGGGTTATTTTCATTACTGTTAGTTTCTATTTTTCTAATCTCGTTCTTTTAGTACTCCCGTTTTTTGTTTCTGTAAATCACACCCACTTGCTTTCTTATTTCGTGGTACACTTCTACGGCCCTATCGTTTCCATTGTGAACGCTGTCTACTTTAGCCTTTTTGCGCCTTTCAAACCAGAGTTCGCATTCTTCGTCAAACCATGGTTTGCTTTTTGGCTTTTTCTTTTTATCTAGCACTTCATTCGCGGCTTCTTTTACCGTTCTTTCGATAGCCCCCCATAGACTGTTTAGGTCGAAATCTACCTCCGTCGGTGTATCTGTGTCCTCGAGAACCTGAAACTGGTTACTTATTTCTACTTGATACTGAATTCGCTCTACCCCGTTTTGTAGCTTTTCAATGTCGAAGGTTTCTACTTTGTTCGCTCGTTTACTATTTTGCCTGGTTACTAATTTGGCTCTTAATTTGGCCACTACTAGAAAATGATCCGAATCGAAATCCGCCCCCCTATAGGTTCTTACGTCAAGTACATTTGTACCACGTAATTGTACCACGCTCCTTCGATGATGATATACGAGAGTCTGTCGTTCACGAATCTGAAACTTTTAACAGCGTGTATAATTCTTTTGCTAACCAGAAATCCGGTGCCTATGGAGTGTCCGCTCGCGCCCCCGAATATAAAGGTGAAGTTATCTTTTGCTAAAATCCCGCTATCTTGCCGCCGAGTTAGGCTGGAAGAAAAGGCTGGAATAATAAGACTCTCACCAACTTGCGTCGGGAGAACCACGGACAGTATGATATTTGGACAGGAAGTTAAATCCAGTCGGAACACATATTTATACAAACCCGAGATTGATTTAAAAATACATGACATGTACCTCATTCTCAATGAAAGAGACCAAAATCCTAGCCGTGATACATCCCAAAGCCTTAAAATAATTGGACTTAAATCTGACATTAATCAAGCTAAACCCTTAAAACAAATGATAGAAAAATTAAGTGAATTAAAAGAACACAAAAGACGCGAATACAAAACAAACACCCTCCTATATAGCGGTCTAACCTTTCAACTGGTTATGATTGCAGGCATCATAGCATTAATAGTGGGAATGAAGTGTAGAATGATTATACCGTGCCCAAAATTGAAAAAACAAACATATAAAATACCTCAAATTAAAGAACCCAATTGCGATAACTCCATAATCGAAACAAACTTAACAGAGACCCCTAGTACTTCTAAAACAAAAAACAATAAACCAAATAAATCTAAATCAATTATAATAGAGACCCAGTTTAAAAATGAAGCAGAATGCGATTATTAACACACCCCTATATACAAAACAAAATTTAAATTTACAGAAGTAATAAGATGAACACGGCAGCCACAAGCGTACTAATATTCTGCGGCATGCAACTACCAATCTGGACCGTTGTATGAGAATTCGAACAAGTTGGTTGAAAATATGACTTAGTAGGGGAGCGACAACTGGCAATGCTTTTGAGTTGACAACCGTCGCTTTCCCTGGCCTGAGTGTCGAAGTTCGAACTGCAGCCAACACATCCGATTCCGTTATGGTGCTGAACTCAAAATGCTCCGGGAGGTCAAAACTTTTCAGGGTGAGAAGATAATCCTCAACGGCAGGAGCTAACGGACCATTGGTGATCGAGTTGAAATGCTTGTTGAGTTCATGTGTGCTAAAATGAGATGGTGAAGGAGCCTTAGTGGCAGAAATTCCAAGTTTCTGCAGCGCTCTCCAGATCTCGGCAACATTATTCAAGGTTGACAGGCGTGAATAGTAATAATTCAGACTGGCTTCCTCGACTTGTTTGTGAGCATTGTCTCTAGCTAGCCTATATATGCGGAGATCCGAATCGAGCCTGGACTTTCTTGTTGGACAACGTCTGTACAATGTCACGAAGAGCCGTGGTGAACCACGGATGACGATGTCTTCTTGGTGTCACAGTCCGTAATGGGGCGAAATGATTGATGGCGTTAGTGAGGTTAGCGTTAAGAATGGTAATGCATTCGTCAAGTGATGGCGTGGTGAAGCATGACACAGGTTCCTTTGTATTTTCTGTAAGAGTATGTAACAGGTACGTGGCGTGGAATCTGTACGTTGAGTGTGGCCGTGATAAGGTCGTGTCCATTGATGAAATATGCGTTTTTCCTCCAGTATGACAGCAGGTGATCTTGCTCATCGATTAGACACAAGTCAAGCCAAGTATCAGAACCCTGTTTGTAATGCGTAGCACCATAGGGAACAGACGAAAGGGGCTTTTTATCGACGAAAACCCTGATGAAATCGGCATCTTCAGATGAGGAGAGTTGGTCTGAGTTGAAGAATCCCATTATAACTTTCGTGGAATAGTTGTTCATGCGGGTTGTTAGCTGGTCTATGAAGTTAGAGCCTTGGAAGAATGGAGCATGCGGTGGACGATACTCAACCTCTACGAAGATAGGAAAAACTCTCTTTGCCGATACTTCACAGAAGAGGTATTCAGGCTTGCCTGGCTTGCCAGATTATTCACCGTCGGATGACGATATAATGCTAACTGTCAGACATTCATGTAGATAGAGGGCCACACCTTCCCGTTTCTGCTTCTGTCTCTTCTGTACAGCAGGTAGTCATTCAGTGAAGAGATCAATGTCACCTTGTCGCTCAGCCAGGACTCAGTAACAGCTATTACGTAGAATGGAGAGCAAGTGAATAAGAAAAGCTTCATCATCTCAATGTGACGTATGAGTAAGTTCGTATTGAAATGACAGACTGTTAGACCGTCGGACAGAGATACCTTAGAATTGGATAAAGACATGGCAGATGAGCTTGTTAGTGGGCGTGGTGGAATGATGTGTGTGTAGTAGTAGCTTCATTGTTGGACGAAGTTGGCAGCGGGCGGAAACCGGGCTAAAAAAGTTCCCAGATCGGCGTCGGTATTTATGACTGTAGCACGCTCGCTGTCGTCGTTACAGCGCATGAATTGTCTCCCTTTCCTGACAAACGTTCAGCAGCCTTGCCTCTTCTTGGCCTCCAGCCTAGCCCTTGTGCGCAGCTTGTGGACGTCTGAGGGGAGCAGCTCGTTAATGTTTATGAGCCCTTGATGGTCAGGGCTCAGAGCTTTTGCCTTCTCCAGCAAGGTTGCGTCCAACTCGCTGGTGTGTAGCTTGCGTTTCCGGGCTTGCGTGACAATAATTGAGCGTTCAAGCGCGCTTGAAGAGAGGGTGACGGCTAATGGTGGTAGTCTGCTGTCACCCCTGGCGGATTTGTTTGTTGCATCTAGCTTCCCCATGGTCCTGACGGATGCCACGTTTCTTCTGTGGACCGTAGGGTTCAGCACGTTCATTACTGAGTACGCGAGAAGCTGCAGCGAGATGTTACGGGTATAGTTCAAGCCCGTGACAACGACCACACTGTTCGAGGTCTGCTGCTGGCGCCTTTTGACCTCAGCCAGTTTACTGCGAAGGCTGCAAATCAAGGAGTGCAATCTTAGTAAGATTTTCATTTTGTTAGTTTTTTAGTTTGTAAGTTAACTAACTTGTAAGATTTGTAAGATCATTTTAATAAGTATATATACCAGACCTATGTGCAGGTAGCTATGTCTACCTCTATAGGATGTCAGTTAACCCAGATATACCAAGTATATCTTGAAGTTAACTATAACATCAATTTATTACTCTGGATGAATAAATAAATAAAATGTATATGGTAGCCCTGATAAGGGCTAATTATTACAAGGGTTAGTCCTAAAAAGGTCTTTTTTAATGCTTATGTGCAGATGACAAGACGACCTGGCAAGTCGTCTTCATCACTGCTATATATAAGACGTCTCCTGACAGATTAGTGATCTGGTGTTCTGTAGTCCCCGCTACGACTGTCAGGTGTCACAAGGCCTATTGTCCTTGAAGGCGTCTCCAGTCCCAACTTGCTAAACGAAACCTTGTCTGAAGAATTCAAGATTGAAATTTTCTTGACTCATGGACGATGTAGAGGTTCGTTGGCATTCATCTCTGTACGTTGATTTTGAGGCGAAGTGTGAGGCGACAACGCCACGTCAATCATCAGCGGTGGTGTCTTCTGCGGTGTCTTCCGGAGATGAGAAGATCTCAATAATATCTTGTGATGTGTACATTTTCAATCTGGGCGAATGAAAGGCTGGACACTTGGCTGAATAGCAGTAGTGGTTTATTCAAAAAAAAAAAAAAAAGGATGGCTATACAAGAAAAGAATGAAAATGATGTGCGTGGTAAGAATGTCTCAAGTGTGTGTGTGTGTGTGTGTGTGCTTAGCGTCGAAATGTGTGGCTGTAGTGAAGCAAACGAACACCGCGACGTATGACTTTGTCGTTCAAATTCCTCTGCCGCAAGTTTCCAGCACCTGAAAGTGGCCTGCATAGTCAAGACCCACGCGGGAGGACGCACGAACTGGAGTAACGCGCTCTGAGGGCAGTGTGGCCATCTTCTGTTCCGAAGGTCGTGCACGGGTTCGTGCGCAAACGATGCACTTGTTGACGAACGCTCGGATTCTACGCTCCTCCCCCCCCCCCCCCCCCCCCCCCCCCCGACTATCCAAGTAGACATAGGTGGATCTGAAACCTCATGCAGGGAACGTTGATGAGCCCAACCTCTGATCAGACTGGCCAGGTGAGATCTTCCATTTAGGAGAGGCAGATGACGTGCGTTGTATGGCAGGTCGGAATGATGGAGCCGGCCTTTAACTCTCAGGATATCATTCGGATCGATAAAGAGATCAAGTCCTCGGAGCGGGCCTCGAGCTGGAAGGGGCATTCCTCTGCGCAGCAGATGGAGCTCATCAGGAAAGGACCATTGATGGCTTGCTCGGACACAGGCTATAAAAACCACAGCTAACTCCTCGGCGCTGATAGGGTGTTGAACGGCCACAGCTGGTGTCTGCGCCAATCGCAGCTGGATCCATCGTCGAAGTCGTACCATGAATCTCAGGCGAACGTTTAAGTTTAGAGTCGGTCCAGGGGGTCAGCGGCATGACCTTTCACGGTACGAGTCAGCACGCTGGAGGACGGTTGGGGAGACTCATCACGGGGCGATTCGGAGTTTGCTTGGGGCCAGGAGTATGGAGCTTCTGGCAAAGCAGGTGGGCCCGCCGAACCAATCCTGACGGTGAAGCAGCTCAGTCAGGTCCGCCCCGCGGCTAGCCACGTCTACTGGATTGGAGCTTGTTGGCACGTAGCGCCAAGCGTTGGTCGGCAGCACTTTCTGCACGTGACTGACGTAGTTGTCGACGATGTCGTTTCCGACGGATTTAGGCGATCGGATCCATGTCAAGACGATCTGGGAGTCACTCCACGCATGATAGCGCTCTAAGGGGATATTCAGCTCATCGGTGAGCATTCGCAGCAGCTTTGCTGCATCACTGACGTAAACGACTGCTGCCATGGCTCTGCAACTCGCATCTGAGAACGCATGGAACTAAGTGTCCTGGCTCGGGCTGGTGTTGATCCAACGAGGGATGACTACGTCAGGGCGAGCCTGAAATTCCTGCCGAATAGTACCCTTCTAGCTAACGATGCGTGCAGCTTTTCGTCCCAGTCGAGCCGAGCTTTCCACAAATCCTGCATCAGTAGCTTAGCCACTAGCACAGTTGACGCGAGCCATCCACAGGGATCGAAAATGGCAGCCATCACAGCGAGAATCTCTTGCTTGGTTCGTTGATGCTCCTCGAAACTGGGGGGGGGGGGGGGGGGGGGGCGAGTCGAAAAGTATCATCGGTCGGATTCCAGCCGATTCCTAATTCGGTGACCGGCCCATCGGCAACAAGTAGGACTCACGTTGGGCGCAGGCAGTCTTCACTGGGCAGCTTTTCGATAACTTCCGGTGTGTTGGAGACCCACTTCCCCAGCGGGAAGCCTCCCAGACTCAGCAGCTGGATGAGTTGGTCCCTCGGCACGAGAGCTGCTTCGACGGTGTCGGCGCCAGTAAGAATGCCATCGATGTATTGATTTTGGAGTAAGGCCAGAACGGCATCAGGAAAATTAGCCCCTTCGTCGGTGTATAGCTGCTCGAGAAAGCGCAGCGAAAGGTACGGAGCGCACGATTCTTCGTAGGTCAAGGTCAGCAGCTAATAATGTGCAGGCTCCTAATCTTCATGGGGACTCCAGAGGATGCGCTGAAGGTCGACATCGCGCTCGTCGACTCGAATTTGGCTTCATCTTCTGGTGATTGACGGATGGAGCGAGGCATCTCTTCCATCTCCCAAAAGCGATTTAGTGCGCCCATCAATTGTTGATGCCATGGGGAATTGATTTCACTTCGCAAGACTAAACAGGCAGAAGTTTGGGTGGCAGCGTGGGCCGTTGGGGCACGCCCGGAGATCGTCAATCCAACCGCTGTGCGCTGTGCTGTGAGGTCAGACCGCCGGAGAAGCCCAACTCTCAGGATATCCGGGAGTACATCGGCACCCATGAGCAGTTTAATGTTCCCAGGTGTGCCGAACCGTGGGTCAGCCAGCTTTAATCCTTGCCAAAGCAGCATAGCTTGACCCTCAACAGTCGATGCCGAGGTTTCAAACGCAAAGCGCTTCGAAAGCGAGCGGAGCATGATGATCTGGCAGATGAAAGGTGAGCTGAGCATTCATGGAGACGCGTTCGAGAGTCTGGCCCCCCACTCCGCTGATATGACCTCACTTCGTTCGGGTATGACGCGTAATCGATTCGATAGCTTCATAGATAAGATGGATGCTTCGAAACAGGAATCGAGCAATGCTCTCACAGTGAGGGTTCGAGAATGACCATCACCAATCCTGAGAACGGCCGTGGGTAAGATGATTAGTCAGGAAGACGTGGCGGTGGTGCTAGGAGTCAGCAGTCACTGCACTCGTGGTAGACGGTTTTGCCTGTTTCGGCGGGACGACGTTTTTATTGGTGGCGGCTCGTTTTCGTTGACTGTTGTGTAGCAGCGAGTGGTGAAGAACTTGACAGTGCTGGCAGACCGATTTGGACAGACACGACCGCGCTGCGTGTCCAGGCCGAAGACAGTTGAAGCAGAGTCTCTCCCGGGCCCCGACGTCTCTCCTCGTCTCAGGGGTCATGTTCAATAAACGGTCACAGTGCCCGATATAGTAATCGCCTTGACATTGAACGCACTGGCTGGCCGTTGCCCGAGTGGCTAGGCTACGTGGACCTCGGCTGCTTGATTGGACACTGGCGGATCATCGTGGTTGAGGAGTTGGGACACCGGCCTCGATGTAGCTAATCGTGTTGCCACCGGTGCCGTCACATCAAAAGGGCTGGGGTTGAGCTTCTCTAGTTCATCTTTCCAATCTCGGCGAGTAGCAGGGTCCATGCATCACGTGGCGATCGAAATGAACCAGTCGTCCCAGGTCTCGTCGGGGCGCTGTAGCGTCAGCCACTGATCACGATGACGACTGACCGTATCGAGCAAACCTCGGAGCCCAACAGAGCTTTTTTCATGTAGTGGGCGGAGTGCTCGCAAAGCATTCAGATGGTCTTGCACCAGAAGCTTTTGATGCTCATATCGGGATTGAAGGAGACGCTAAGCCAAAGAATAATTAGTATCGGTCAATTTTAAGGTCTCCAAAGCGTCTCTAGCTTCCCCCTGCACGAGCATCTTAAGGTAGTATAATTTAGTGTGCTGAAGCGCGGATCGCAGTGGATTATTGCCCGGAAAAGGTCTCTAAATGACTCTCACTCTTCTCGACGGCCTGAGAAAGGAGGAACGTTGATCTGTTGTAGCTTCCCGAATGTCAGGTGAGCCTCTGCACCCGTCGCATCTGATCGTCATCTGCCATCCAGACCGGTGCCAGGCGGCACGAGACCCTCCAGCCGGCGCCGAACATCGTAGAGTTTCGACTGTGCAGATATGTAGGCTCCTTCTATGTCTGCGTACACCCGGGCTCAGTCGTAGTTGGCGTCAGGGACTGCTGATGCTATCAACCCAAGATGATTTGTCTGGAAGTCCGTCCAGTAGTTCTACAGCACCTCCATTCGGACCCGGACCAAGCCCATCGTCCAGATGTCAGTAGGGGTGGAGGCCATCGTGCTCATGAATGCTTTGATCACAGCCACCAGGGCTTGTCGGGTCGACAATAGCTCAGCCATTATCCCTGCAAACCATAATCAACGTCAGCTCGATACTCATAGCGAGTGGAGTCCAGTCGAACCCGGATCATTCACAATCAGCTCTCGAGTCCTCATCTATAGTGCGATCAAAGGCGAGCAACGAGGAGAAAGCTACTCAATATGCAGCGATTAGCATGCGTCAAAACGCCAGTGGTAACCATATGTCGCGTGGCGAGTGATACTCGAGCCTGAAAGGTCATGCGTTCTCGATCTCGAACCACAGTGGCCAAGCCCCGGTAGCCACGTGGCGAGAGGACGAACTAGAGCTTCGCCTTGCTCCTGTCTCATGTCGCCTGCGCGAGCATAGGCGCGCCGGAAATTTATTACGTCACGCTTTTTTTGTGTATCAACCCACATCCGCGTTGACATGACCGCCTCGATCTCCTTCATGACCAACTCTGGCGAGCGAGAGAGAGAGAGAGAGAGAGAGAGAGAGAGAGAGAGAGAGAGCGCCCAAATCGAAATGATAGTTACAGTTACCCACGCTACATACCATGACACGGACCAGACAGGGCATTTCTACTCGCGAAAAGAGAGAGACACACGGGAACAGATATGTCGTCTTTACAGTGATAGAGATGGAGAGAAGAGCTCAAAAAAAGCATGGCGCTTGGTCAACGCACGAGCACGTGGCGACTCTCTGAACGCGTGCAAGAAAGATGGCGCTCGCTCGGCGTGCGAACACGAGGCGGCCCTTCACAACGTATTTGACGAATATCGCGTCTTCGACTCGCGACCACGTGGCATCGTTTCAATTCGTTCTTGACAGATATGGCGGTTGCTCTGCATGTGACCACACGCCACGTGGCGATTGTCTGCAATGCACTCGAGGAATGTAACATCCGTTCGACTCGCGACCACGCGGTCACTTTCCGAGACGTCAACATGTGCGGACTGCACCACGTAATATAGGGCTGCACATGGACCCTCCGTGAACCCAGAACCCGACACAAAGCCCAACAAATGGCGGCACTTCACTATGGACCTCAAAGACCCGATCACGGGAGCTTTTACTGTCATCTTTAATCGCACGGAGTCCAATCTTTATGTCGCGCACTGAACGATGCACTCACGGAAGGCACGCACTCACATCTTACCGTTCAATAAAGTCAATATCCTGGGGATGTACTCCGATTCTTCAGGATGTATCCTTCCGGTGATGAACCCCTTCCGATATCTTCCAGCATTGATTGGGCTATCTTTGTCAATCATGAGAAATCCATGATTTACATCTGACTAACATTGCGCGCATAAATCCTTGAAGCGTGCATATGTAATATCTGAATTTACATGATCGTCGTATAAGTGCTTTAAATTCACATCATCCTGTCGAAATACTACTAATAAATTGACGTTATCTCTCACAAGATGTTTAGTCATTTGTGCATACGACTGACAAAGGTAGAAGCAGTCAACTTTTTTATGTCTACCCATGCAAAAGAATGCTCTGACGTTATTCTGCTTGTCACAAGGTATATCGTCGAATATTATAATGAAATAGGGAAGTGTGCTATCTGGTACTATAATTTCTTCGTGTTCACTGAACGGAAAATACTTTATACCCTTGAGAGGCTCCAATAGTTGTTTTAAAAATTTATACTTTGGCTGATTAAGCGACTTGGAGTACATGTATACATTTTCAAATCCAACACCGTTTGTATTAGTTATGAGCGCTAGCAAGCTGTTAGTCTTAACGCAATTTGGCGGCCTGAAAATAACCGCCCTTATGCTATCAGGCAGTAGATCGCCATGGCGCTTAAATTTTTCATCTCGCTCAACGACGGAATCGAAGTTCGGTACCGGAAGCTTGATAAGCTGTTCCTTAAAATTTATGCTCCGAACTATTCGGATGCTCAACATCTACTAGTCGCTCAGGTATAAATAGAGCCTTTATATACTCTCGTCATCAGTTAATCATAAACCTTCAGAGGGAATGATTGTACACAGACGACAACGACGTGGTCTTGGTTTCATAAATAAAATTATGATCGTGATAACAACGAGGCAAGAACCATTGCTGATAAAATTTTAGCTGACAAAGCTTCAAAAAGAGCTTCTCGGAAAGACGCCAGCATCGGTAAAAAAGATAGCTGCTTTCGCTGTTTCAAAAACCATGGATTTAAAGATGAAACTCGGAGTGGGTGACAAGAGAAGAACAAGAGGCAAGAAAAGCTTACGATTGAATAAAATCGTAAAAACTGCTGCCAAATCTATGATACCAACCAACAACGCTCGCAAAGCTATTCTTCCTTTACCGTAAGGGGCTTGCAATGCACTTAAGAAAGCCGGTGGTAAGCATAAGGTACTGGTTCCACGCGTTCTACCCCTACCGTCCAATGTAGGTGGTTTCTTGCCATTACTCATACCTATTTTTGCTGGATTGAGCGCTGCTGGCTCACTGGCAGAAGGTTCTGCTAGCATCGCGAAAGCGGTCAATGACTCTAAAGCAGCTAAGTTACATTTGGAAGAAACTTCGAGACATAATAGAAAGATGGAATTTGAAACCTAATCAGCTGTCTTAAACTTGGATGATGCTAGTGGGCCTGGAACGCACTGGGTGGCATATCGGAAACGAGGAAAATCTGTGGTTTATTTCGATAGATTTGGCAATCTTCAGCCGCCTACAGACTTAATGATATATTTTAATGTTAACGGAGTAAAGTACAACCCCGACAGATATCAAGACTATAATACATTTAACTGCGGTCATTTCTGTCTTAAATTTTTAAGCAACAAGCTCAATAATCGTATATAAAGATGCGAAAAGTTTGAGTTGACTCATTCTCAATTTAACAGTCATGGAGAATTCATTTACTTTGACTTTTTCTGGCAGTTCATCCATACTCGAAGCTCAGTATTTTTCACCCATTGAATTATCACCTCATAAACAATACGTTCTTGAATTAGTTGAACTTTTAACTTTGAATTCGATACCCAACACCGCTAAAGGAAATAATAAATTTTATGTTAACGAGGAGGAAATCGTCCTACCTACTGACAGTTACGAGATTCAAGATATCGAGAGCCATCTTCATGAAATTTTGACTAAAAAGAAGATTTCGTTCAGAATACAACCTAACAACAATACTCTTCACAGTATTAAAAATGTAATCGCAAGATTGATTTTCGACCGCACGACTCGATTGGTGCATTATTCGGCTTCACTCAACGCGTTCTGCAGGCAAACTTAAAGCATCCATGCCGACAGAATATAAAATCAGCAAAGTCCCGTCGCAAGTCATTTACCTTCCAGTCACCGTCAAGAGCATAGATACTTACAGATTCGCATAGTCGATCAAGACGGACATCTTGTGAATTTTCTAAATTTTTAAATAAACAAAAGATTCCAAATTAAAGATTTAGGTAAAATAAGTACTTGGTTAGATATTATTATTGAATATAATGAAAAATAATATGCAATGATATTATGGAGCAAAATTTAAAATAAGAACTTGCTGAGGAAATCAATGAAAATGTGAAATACAGAAATTTGATAGAAGCGCTTTTATATATAAGTCCAGGAACAAGATTAGATATAAGTAACAGTGTTAACTATTCTAGCCGTTTTCAAAACTGTTTTAATGAGATGCATTATAAGCATGCTTTGAGAGATGTAAGTTCTACCAAAGATTGGAAATTGAGATTTCAAAGAAATAATAAAGTAGATCCTTGAATGTTATGTGGATGCCGACTGGGCAGGAGATTGTGTAGATAGGAAATCGACGACTTGTTATCTTGTAAAATAGTATAGAAATTTAATGCATCAGAAATCTAGGAAACAAGAAAGTGCGACAAAGTCTTCGACCTAAATATATGTTAATTAAAGATTTATTAAGTGACTTTGATGTTAAATTAAAAAAACCAAGGCTCTAGGGCGAGTAAGATTTTAAACTTTGAGAGAATTGTTGCATTTGAATTGAAGAATAATGTAATTGCGAAAATATAAATGTAAGAAGGTGTGTTAGAATAAAAGGTACATTTGTATTAATGTCTGTGAGAGAGAGAGAGAGAGAGAGAGAGAGAGAGAGAGAGAGAGAGAAAGCTAGTGTGAAGCGCCACCTTACGTTCATGATTGTTAGCGCGAGCAAGCTCTGGTCGGGAGTCTAAGTTTTACTTTTGACAAAGTTTATTGTGTGAAGCCAGTACTGTGTGTTTGTTTATTGCTGCCACCTCACCCCATTCCACAGATCTTAACAAATTTAATTCACGAAAAAACCTAGATGATATACCCTCTGTATATTCATCCTACGCTCAGCCACTATATGCACCGCCAAGTTCGGGACGCTACTTTCATTTAACCTAAGATCTCATACCAAAATCTCATCGGTAATTTTAGTCCAGAAACTGCTAGATCCACTTATTTAATCAAAAACGAGTTTGAAAGCTCCGGTAACATCTCATGTCCCATCTCAGATAAGAAATTTTTAAAAATTGGAAAAACGTTTTAAATTCTTTGAAACCTAGTTTTTTGAACTCATCTGATCGGAGGCACTTCCTTATAGGCGACTTCCAATATTAAAAAACTCATTTTGATTAAATATGAGGATCCAGCAGTTTCCGGAACAAAATTACAGATGATATTTTGGCATGAGATCTTAAGTAAGATCTCTATTATCAAGATTCATGCAAAAAGTGGTATTATCAGTTAGACTCAAAGTGGATAAAAAATCCTATTGATTTCTATTAACTTCTAGTAACTTTTTTTCAAAAAGGCAGTAAAAACGGAGAAAATCGTAATAAAAATAAAAAATTTAGTTTTCATTTTTGAAAATGCATAAGTTAACTATTAATGAAAATTAAGAGTGTTCATTTTTATTGTATGTGTATGTTTCTACCAGGGCATAAATGTACACTAATGAATGTAGTGAAATCAATTTTATATATGTCAAGCATCAAGCATAAAATTTTAGCAGGTGAGATAAGATCAGCTGACTAGTAGTTATTAAAGAAAGGTCACTATTCTCAAAATTATTATTGTAATGCACACTTGCCGTCCCGTCGTATTATAATCTATGATGTGCACTGATTTAAAACAACCTATTGATTACTTAATGTTCATTTTCGACATAAATATGCACAGTTATTGCCTTTTTAATGAAAACAGAGAAATTCAATAAAACACTTTATTCATACGCAAAAGTTTATGGTAAAAAAAGAATCGTAAAGCCAATATGATTTCTAAAATACTTCTAAAATACCAGCAGGGTCATCTCATTCCTAACGTCTCTCGGTTAATTAGGTATATATATATATTGTAACGTGGTAGTTCGACTACACGTTACAAGCGAGAATTTGCGCCGCGAGGCACCGACAACCGCGCGACGTGGCAGGTCGAGCCACGAGTAGGCGCGTAGAGGGGGGAGTAGTTCGCGTGGGGAGCGCGCGCAGCGCTGGCCCCGCGGCCATGTGTTGCCGCACGAGGAGAGCTCGCTCTCTTTCGCTCCGCATCGCTTCTACCGATAGGACGCCTACGCTCTCTCCTCAGCTCTCGATCCACCTCGAAGCATCCGCACCCGTGCGCCATTGCAGTTCACCTTCACTCTCGTTATCGTAGCAAGTAAGTAACAGTGTAATAGTGTGCGAACTAACTAGTGCGGCTGTGCCTCGGGTGAACGCGACGCGACGCGGTTAGTGTGACGCTATGTATCTCGACGAACGCGGTAATGGCGGCGAGCCGAGTGCCGTGGGGACTCGTCGCCGGTTGCGATTGACGTAAGCTCTCGATCGTTCTCGCTATCGTTTCCTTGACGCTACCGTTGTCCTTCATTCAAGCTACCGTCTGCCTGTTCCACACCTAAGCTCTCGATCGTTCTCGCCATCGTTTCCTTGACGCTACCGTTGCCTTTCATTCAAGCTACCGTTTGCCTGTTGTGTAGGTTCGATTCCTTTCACGATGACCTCGACCGGCGGTGTGGCGCACCGCATAATAATTAATTAAGTCAGCTTAGTGCCTCTGGATTGTAGAGGCCGTAGATTCTCGGCGGGTTGCCGTTGGTTGTTAAAAGAATAAATGAGAAATAAAGACGACATATCATACCCGCAGCAAGCTTAAATGAATTTCATAACCCACGACCCTGTTCGATACTCTACCCGCTCCTGGAGCTAGCCGAGCTCAACTCCCGCGCCGACGGACCCCAACACACGGTGGCGCTCACACGGAAAGGGGATCGCGGGATCCTCGGCATCTCTATGCCTGGCGCCCTGGGCCGAGGCGGCCCGACGCCGTGTATGCATTGGGGTGTGACGGCGCGCGAGACTAGATTTAGGGAGCGCTGGGCTACCGAGCAAACCCCAGCGTTTCAATATATATATATATATATATATATTTATAGCTCTAAAAAAAATTAAAAAGTAATAAAAGTAAATAGAATATAATAATAACTACAGAAAATCAAAAGGTTACACTAGTAAAAATTTCAGCGAATTTTCAATAACAAAATTGGATGTCATGTTCAATATTGACTTCGATTAATCAGCAATTTAGGAGAATAATTTCGGTAGCATAAGTGAAATATGTCTGTTATAATGCCTCTACCCTAAGCGGGTCTTGGGCGTTGTCGTACAGATTAGATGGGTGGGTGTGCCTATCACCACTACACAGCGCGTTCTCGGGTTGCGGATAGAGGAATAGCCCCTGAGAAAGATGTTAGCTGCGAATAAATTGAATAAGCAACCCCGAACAGCCGATAGGAACAGGCTTGGGTGTGATGAGATCACTGTTGAGCGCATTCATCTAGAAACACTAGGCAAGCGCCACAATAAAAAAAATCTCTTATCATTTAATCTATCTCTTTCATCACACATTACAAAAATGGGCAAAAGTCCTGCTGCCGAGTAGGATGCGGGAGCGATGACAACTGCCCTGAAAGGGGATGTGTAGAATGATTTGTCACCTGGTCTTACGCGGTAACGATGCCAGCGAAGGCGCGCTGCCTTGCAGGGGGGCGTTAGGATGCGAGAATGAAACCGTAGTGTGTTTGACGACGAGTTGGCACCGTCCTCGTCAAAGTCGAAAGTTCTCATACTTAATTCTAGAGAGGTATGGGGGTTATCATTTCTAGAACAGTGGGCTCACCTGCGATCGGAACAGGATCCAAAGCGCGTGGGTTTAACATACTATCATGGTTCAGAAAAATCAAAACCAAACCAAAAGGAACTTAAGGGTCGGAACCTGGAATGTTTGCAGTCTATACAGAACAGGCGCGTTTAAAGAACTCATATAGGAAGCTGATAGGTACAATTTAGATTTGGCAGCAATATAGGAATCGCTGTGACCAGATGGCGGAGTACTGGCATCGGGTAACTTCACGTACCTGTATGGGGCTGGGAGCGAGCGCTCCCTAGGCACCGGATTTCTCGTAAGCAAAAGCATCATACATTCGGTTAAAAGTTTCAAATCCGTCAATGATATAGATATGTATTTATTAATGTACACTGTCCTACGGTAGACAAAGAAGAAGAAGCTGAGGATCTCTATTGCGAAACTAGAGCAGGTAATCGATCAGTTCGCGTCTTACGACACAAGAATAGTATTAGGCGATTTCAATGCTAAAATAGGTAGGGAGGAAATGTTTAGGCCTACTATAGGGAAGGAAAGCCTGCACGAAGCCAGCAACGATATCGGTATTAGGGGCATAAATTTTGCGGCAGCAAAAGATCTTATAATCAAAACTACGTGTCTTAAGCACAAGGATATACACAAAGCATCGTTGACATCGCCGGACGGGGCCACACAGAACCAAATTGATCATTTTCTCATTGAAAGAAGACGTCATACTAACGTTCTCGATGTAAGGGCTCATAGAGGGGCAGATAGCGATTCGGACCACTTCCTAGTAGTAGCCAAATTAAGAGCTAAATTAGTAGCGAATCAAAATAGTAAGCAAACAAATAAGGTAGAAAGCTTCGAAATTGAAAAGCTACGAGATAGAACAGAGCGAATTAGGTACCAGATAAAAATTAATAACAGGTTTCAAGCACTTGAAGAAGCAAACACATCGCCGAAGGGGAATGACGAACCGAATAGCTAGTGGGGGGACATCGAAAAAAAAGGTAAAAGTGGCCGCGAACAAAGTACTATGTAAAAAGAAAAAGCCAAGGAACAAACCATGGTTTGACGAAGCGTGCAAACTCTGGTTTGAAAGGCGCAAAAAGGCTAAATTAGATAGCTTACACAATAGAAGCAATAGGACCGTAGAAGAGTATTTTAACGTAAGGAAACAGACGGGCGAAAAGAATCTTATTAGGAAAATAGAAACTAACAGTAAGGAAAATAACCCCCGCGAAATGAATAGAGGGATTAACGCCATCAGAAAAGGTTTTAGGAATATAGCGCAATTGATGAAGGACGAAAACGCGGACGGCTTTCAACGGTGCTGTTCAACTTAACGTTAGAGTATGTTGTTAGAAAAATGCAGGTTTGCCAGCTAGACGCAACGCTTAATGTAACAACTCAGATACTACTACTACTAGGCTACGCAAATGATTTGGAAATACTGAGCAATTGTAGGGAAACGGTAGTAAGAAACGCGGAAATCCTCATAAAAGCGGCGGAGTATACAGGATTAGAAGTGAGTGAATCAAAAACAAAGTACATGATTGTAGATGAACTAGGCATCTGCAGAGGGGAGGGAGATCTCAGAGTTGGGAATTTTACTTTTGAAAAGGTTAGCGATATCAGGTATCTGGGTACGACCATAAATGATAGAAACGTGATTAATGTCGAAATAAACAAGAGACTCTATTCAGGTAATGCTTGCTTCTACGCCGTGAGTAATTTACTTAAGTCGAGGCTGTGGTCTAAAAACGTTAAAATAAGAATATACAGGACAATAGTACTGCCGTTGTTCTACACGGGTGCGAAACGTGGGCTCTCACTAAGTAACCGTTTTAGGGTATTTGAAAATAAAGTCTTGCAAAAAATATACGGGCCGAAGAAATATGAGGAAACCGGGGAATGGAGGAGACTACACAATGATGAGTTACACAATTTGTACTCGTCACCAAATATTAACAGAATAATAAAATCAAGCAGATTGGGGTGGGCAGTACACGTAGCGAGAATGGGAGACGACCGTACGGCAACGCGTGTCATAGAGGGCAGGCCGATGGTAACGCGACCTCTAGGTAGCTAGACCTAGACGCAGATGGAAGGACAACGTAAAAGCCGATCTAGTAGAAATAGTACGGGTGGGTGTACTCAAATAAGTGGTCAAAATTTCCACAATATTTATACTTTACATCCAAGCGAAAACGAAGCCAGAAAATATGGGCAACTATACATCATTAATAATGAAATCGCCTCGCAATCACGGTTGCAAACTAATCTGTCATGTTCCTTAATACTATTCAAGAAATTAGATAATTTTTTTCGACAAGTTAACATGTACGCTAAATTATACAAAATTATGTACGAAGACAAAGTGGAAAAACGAAATCGTTTAAAAAACAACAACGTTGAGTTTAATAGTAAAAAAATTATAATGTATTTAACACGCGATTCTAATCATGATAAACGTAGATATAACGCAGCTAAATGTGATGAAGTAACTGTGGTATTTGTAAGTGCAAATGGTCAACCAGTAGAAGTTCGAGATGTATGTATATATTTTAAACATAGAACACCTAATAGTATACGGTACATTAGTAAACATGTAGATCCTATATCATATCCACTTATGTATCCTAATGGAGGTTTTGAATGAATGGCTAATATAAAAAATATAAAAAAGTTAATGAAATATCAAATAAAATTTAAAAAAAATAACATTTTTTGAAAATGTGTTGCATATACTTATGTAATTGCGTTTCAAAAAAGCAGTTTTCGCATATGCACTCATTGGCGTTAATTATAAAAATCATAAACTAAACAATGCAGATGATGTTCATAAACTTATAAGTGCAGAAATACCTGATAAAATGAAATATCCAAGGTTACATAATATCGTTCGGCAATCAATGATACATGACTCTTGTGGTAAAAATAACTTAAATTCACCATGTATGGATAGCAAAACAAAAAATGTACCAAAAACTTTCCGAAATAATTTAATTAGAAGATGCTAAATGCTAAGGAGATGCGAAGACGTAAGCTAGACAGTATTCGTATGTTGATATACCATATTTTTACATTTTCAATTAAAAAATAGAGAAATGGAAGCCAAAAAAAAATTTGGAAGCCAATTATAAGTAGAATGTACTTTGTAAATCCGAAGGATCGTGAAAGATTTTTCTTAAGATCATTATTATTACATGTAAAAGGGGCTCAATCTTATGAAGAATTAAAAATATTCGAAAATGTTACATATTCAACATTTCATGAAGTAGTCGTAGCTAGAACATTAATAACCACCGATAAAAAATGGGATAAATTCTTGGAAGAAGTAATCAAGGTTGAATTTTCTAAAGCTCTGTGTTACCTGTTCGGTTATATGTTATGACGAGGAACGTTGTTAACTCGTCATAACCTCTCCAGCATACAATAATTATATCATTTTTCTGTATACGTCACATGTTACAGATGAGCAGCGGCAGAGCAACGAGAGAGAGTACGCTGCGACAGTGAGTGGGGTGAGAAAGGGAGAGCTTCGCGCGCGAGACTTAGTATACGCGCGACAGATCTGTTCGGGCTAGCTTATCGTACAGACTGCTTTTTCGCTAGATGGCGTTAACTATTACCCCGATCCTCGAGAAGCGCTAGATCGAATTGTGTGTCTTATTTTCTCCGAGACTACGGCTAATCCGAGATCCTTCATGCGTCATCGCCTATAACCTGTTTATCTTGCGACTACGCCACCTCGCCTGCGAAGGAGATGTCCTGGGGCTTGAGCTGATTCCCGAGAGTGAGTGGAATTGACAAACCGCAAGTATCAGCTCTCTACTTCTCTCTCTCTCTCGTTCTCTCTCTCTCTCTCTCTCTCTCTCTCTCTCTCTCTCTCTCTCTCTCTCTAACTAGCTCTCTCTCGATCTCTAGCTACGCCGTTTGTCTGCGTCTCGCACGTCCGCGTACGTGCTCGTGTAACAATATATCTTGATGTCAACAATATATTCATATTCTAAGTCACTTAAAATCTGTGTTCGGAGTCGGTTATTTCCGCGAACCTGTCTTTTCATAGACTAAGTTCCCTGCCGCCTCTGAGAGCACGCGTATCGCTTTCGAAACATCCCGATGCGTAATATATAACCCAGTAAATGTTAAAGAATTATTTTAAAAATATGAAGTATATTTTCACAGTCCATTGTTAACTAAAGAAATACGTGAAAATATCTTACTGAAACATATCAATTCTATTTTATCAAGTCACGGGTATACACTGACTGACTTCAATTTACCTAAATTTAATGAGAATGTTAAGAAAGCTAATTGTGAAGAAATTTATGCAATAACGTGAAATTTTCGATGCAACATCACAAGTGTTTTTTATTGATGGACCTAGAGGTAGTGAAAAAAGCTACTTACTAAAGACAATTATCACTCATTTAAATTAAAAAAAAATTGTAATTATGAACTCCAAAAACCCCTGTGTATCAAATTTTGAGCCAGTCGAACGCTTATTCTCCATTTTGAATATCAAGGGACTTTTAGGATGCCATATTGGACCCGCAATCTTGAATTTAGCAATTTGGATATCAGAATTGTAATTATCGAACCCAAAAACCTCTGAGTATCAAATTTGGAGACAGTCAAACGGTTATCTTCCATTTCAATTGCAAGAGCCTATACGGCTGACATATTGGATCCGCCATCTTGAATTTCATCATTTTTAGACTTGATCCATATTTTATGTCATTAATTACTTTTGCATAAACATTTTTAGCCTGATGCGCTCATTCATTTTGAATAATTTCTGTAATGAAACTAAAGTCCTACATCAACCCGTTGTATTAAGCAGCCATATCGTGTCAGCCATTTTGAAAATCGAAAAACGCTACTCGGCTTCAAAAACTAGACGAACAAACACAAATTTTGAAATCTCGATTGACTCTTAAAAGTTTAAACAATTTAAGAACAAGATTCAACGTGCAACATTGCTTCCAATTCAATATATAGAAAAAATATGGGAAAAGTAGAAGTCATTATTTGGGATGAAATAACAATGACATATCTAAACATGCTTTTCAGGCAGTGAATAAATTATTTAAAGACTTATGTAATAATGACGTTGAATTTGGTGGCAAAGTATGATTGTATCAGGTGACTTCTAACAAACACTACCTGTTGTCAAATATAGAAAGTGTGGAAAATTGCGTGAAAAATAATCATTTATGGAGTAACTCCCAAATCATAACTGTTCGGGTTTTGCAGTGTCGCTTACTTAATTTTGAATTTCGCTCCGTAGCGCGGCGAGCGTTGTGGCGAGAGCGGTCGAGCGCATGCGCGCGTCGCTGTGTCGATCTCCCGTTTGCGCGGGCTCTGGCGCGCGGAAGCACGTGTCGTTCAGTTCTGACAGCTCCTCGCGAGTTATCAGTCGTCATTGCGAATTTCTTTTGTTTGCGCCTAGCGAATAATCCTGTATTAACTGCGTGCGAATAGAGTCGTTATTAACGTCCTTTTCAGGACGATCGACTCTCCTTTTTGTATTTACGTGCATCGCGTGTATGAGTGCAATTTTGCGTGCGGTGTGCTGTTTGAGTGTCATCTTCGAGTGTTGGAACTTCGGCCACGTGCGAGGTTCCTCGACGTGCCGATCTCCACCCGGCGATCGCTACCTACGCGGCAGGGCTGAAAAGGTCTGCCCGTGATCCAGGATTGGTTCCCTCGAGACGTCGAGGCATCCTGCGACCGAGGAAGGTGCATCCCATCCACGTGCGGCCAGGGCTTTACGTTGCGCCGTCCACGTCCCGTTTGCGATTCAGGTAGGAGAGCTCTCCAGCGTGGTCTAATTTAGAGTCTCTTTTCAATTGTAAAATTTCTTTGTTGATTAAAATAAATCATTCGCTTGCCCCGGCTTTTCTCTCTTATTCGCGAGAATTTTTACGCTGAGGCAAGTGGTCTTTTTCCCGCGAAATTTGTGTACATTGTTTTATTCACCCAACCTTCCCTCACTCATTCCAACATATTAATTTTAGTATATATATATATTTTTTTTGAACTCATTAGCTTCAGTTCAATAACTTTAAATGATAAAATATGAATGAGTAATTGTGACAAAAAACAATGGCTATTAAAAATTGAAGATGAAAAATATTTCAACAAATTTGAAATGGACTACGATATAACTTTACTTTTAACAGAATTATTATCAACCAGTGATATAATTATGGAAATTTATGGAGATTGCAATAATAATAATAATAATGCCAATAAACTAATCCTTGTCCTCGAACTGGATCAGACGTTCCGTCGCAATCTCGTTTTTGTGCTCTCGTTGTCAAACGTGCCGTTTTCGGCTTGATCATCTTGAGCCAAGTGTTATTTGCTGGTCGTCGGAGCAGCTCCGACAGTCGTCGTTGCGGCGCTTGCCAATTTTGGCGAACCCTACTGCACTAATATGTGAGTGCTGACCGAAACCGCTGTAATGGCAGAAGAAGGAAGACCATTTCGTTCATCGTCCACTCATTCTGAAGAAACAATGTTATAAGGTCTTGGAGAGAGCATATAGTCGCCGTTAGCGAGATTGAAGTACAAGTCGAACAACCATAGATGTGGAGGTCGGCATGGTAGGAGACGGGGTCGTTGTCGAGCTCGAGCGGTGAGAACTCGTGAAGTTGAAGACAAGCTCATAGATTTTTTGTGGATCGTGGTGTCGATCTCGCTCTTCTCTGTCGTGGCAGTCCTGCATGTCCTACTACTCTTATATCGGGGCGCTACAGCGTCCCTTGATATAAGAGTAGTTATAGTGAAATCTGACTTGAGATTTAGCTTCCTGCAGTATATTTCAATTAACTTTGTTTTTAAGTTTTATTGTTTTTCATGTAACTTCATATTATTGATTGTAAATACTAACTGTCATTCAAAATAAACCTATCTTTGAGTAAACATCTTTGCACTTTCACTAAGTTTACTCTATACATATACAATATTTTGGTGACAGAATTGGTTTCGAAAATATGCCGATTACTTGATTTTCTATATTCTACTTCAATATCACGCAGAGAGAAATAGTGAAAAGTGCATATTTTCAATACAAATCAACGTCAACATAACCATGTCGAACGTAGAGGAACCTTCTACTGCATTGATTGCTGCTGTGTCGAAGGCGTTGGCGGGTGCTTTAAGGATTGCTATTCCACAAGTTATCACTCCTGTTACAAGACAGCCTGAATCTACTTCTCAAGTTCAACCCAAAGCTCCTCCGTTCGAGCATCAAGAACATTTTTCTTCCGACGGAACGACAGTCAACGATTATTTCAAGAGATTCAAGTGGGCATTACGACTGAGTAAAATTTCGGAAGAAGAGTAAAGTGATTTCGCTCGAGTATATATGGGCGCAGAAATTTATCTGGGATTCTTCTGATTTTCTTCACTGCGCACGCTTTGTGTGTATGTGTTTTACAATCCCTAACTATGCGTTACGCTCGCTTGCGCCGTTGTGTGTCCCCAGTCGGTGCGACAAGTAGCAAGCGATGAGAGAAAAAAAAGGAAACAAAAAGATGACACAAATCGAGCTTATCTTGTAGCTGCTAAATTTACAACCGAAGAAAAAAATATAAATCTCTGTTGTGGTCGTCGACCATGTGTCGAGCCACTCGATAATCCGACCGGTAACACTGCCACTTCTGTTGCTATTTTACAGGAATTCTTACAATTTTTCCTATGCTGCAAACGCAAAAATGCCTAACTAACACACGCTCTCGACTCCCCGCTTTGTGTGTGAGTACGATCGCCTTCCGTGCTCGGTGGCCAAAATTTAATATTTTTAACCTGCTCGCCGTCCCGCACGGCTAGCCGTCGCCTGTTTATAGCAGGCATATTTACTTTTGGAGCACGCAACTTCGAACCGTTGCGCGCCTCCCTGAAGCCTTGTTTATGCAGGCGTGGCAAGCTCGACTCGAGTATCGAGCCCATCGGTGCTTTCGGTCCGGTTATTCAACCCGGAAAATTCGTGAAAAATAAAAGGATTAATTGCGACGTCTCGTCGCGTAGGCCTGCTACTAAGTCCACCTCAACTTGTCGCCAAACACCGAGAGAAGCCCCCCCTCCGAGTCCTATGCGATCGCGCTCACACAGCACAGACATGCGTTCGTGTGCAAAGTAAGATGTCTATACTCTCTCAAGATGTTAATACAATATAACGCGTGTTGCGAGAGGACGAGTTCGCATTCGCGGCTCGCAATGGAGACGAGCCGACGACTCGGTGGCAGCGAGTCTCGGCCTCGGCGTCTGCAGCCGATTCGGTGATCTATAAATCGCACAGTAGCTAACGTTACGGACTTACTGTTTCGACACGCGCGTTGGTTGCTCGGTCGCCGCGTATCGGTGGTCTCGGGCCGTCGATGCTCTCTCATGTCTTAGATGCACGGATAATCGCGGGTGATATGCCGGTAAAAGATCGCACGTCTAGACTGTACTAGGGCTTTTGCCTATCTGTCTCGCGCGCTGTTTCTGCGCGCGCTTCCTGAGTACCGCCGAACTGGCAACGTCGCCCTCACGCATGAAATGGTCGCGCGACGCGGTGAGCGCGCCAAATGCGAATTCGCGTTCGCTCGTCACATTATATATATATATACTAGGGGGGGTACCCCCTGCTCGCTCCGCTCGCCAACCCCCAAATTTTGGTTTTTATTATATTGTATTGATAAATAATAAATTGAGTATAAAAAATGTAAATATTTATTTATATAAATAGTATTGTAAATAATTAAAAAAGGAAAGTTCATCTGTTACCTAGGGGTTTGACAAGTCGTCAAACCTTCAGATTGCCTTTAGATTTAAATAATATTGAAAGTGCTTTTTTGAAATTAGAGTCTGACAAAAAGATTAAGAAAAGCAGATTTAATAATTTGGGATGAAGCTTCAGTGATACCTAAAAAAGCTTTAGAAATTATTAATCGTACTTTAGAAGATGTATGTCGTAACGATATTCCTTTTGCGGGAAAATTAATAGTATTAGGAGGAGATTTCAGACAAATTCTTCCAGTAATTAAACATGGATACCGTAACTCTATGATATAAGAAACAATTAAATATTCAACTTTGTGGCCTCTTTTTAAAATCTTGAAGCTCAATAAAAATATATGTTCGAATAATGTAGAATTTTTCTCATTTTTGTTAGAAATAGGAGATGGTAAAGTCGATACATCTAAAATTCCTCAAAAATGGAGAACTACCGATGTTTGCAATGAAATTTATAAAAATATTAATTTAGATGCTTCCGTGAGTAGCGTTATCTTAGCTCCTCATAATGAAGACATCAACATTTTAAATAACAAAGTTCTAAAATTATTACATGGCAAATTAAAGACATATTATAGTGTAGATTATGCAACACATAAAGGAGTAGATCAAACAGAGGAAAATATTCATTTAAATTATCCAGTTGAAATGTTGAATAATATCAGAGAAGGTCTTCCACCACACAAACTTAATTTGAAAGTAAATGCAATAGTGATGTTAATTAGAAATTTAAGTATTACAGATGGTTTATGTAATGGCACTCGTTTAAAGACTACCAAATTAGATGAGTATAACATTGAAGCAGAAATAATTACAGGCGAAAACATTGGACAAAAAGTTTTTATACTGAGAATAACACTAAACACCGAAAATTCATCTTTGTTTCCATTTACTCTTTTTAGAAAACAATTCTCAATCATATTAGCGTTTGCCATAATGATAAATAAATCACAAGGCCAAAGTTTTGATTCCATAGGAATTTTTTTGGTACTACCATTGTTTTCGCATGGTCAATTATATATTGCATTATCTCGATGTCGAAATCCTGATAATATATGTATTCATAATGAGTCAGGTGAATCAATAAAAAATATTGTTTTGAATTAAATATTAAATATTTGATTCAAAACGGTCAATTCTTAGGGTTTTCGTTCATAGAATAAATTATTATTCAATTTTTTTTTAGATTTTTTTTTAAATAAAAGACATGTATTTATATTAACTTCTTGCTGCTTTTCAATTTCGAATTTTAAAATCATTTTGTAGACATTCAAATTAGTATGCATACATAATTCTTTTTAAAATTATTTTACAAGAATCATCAATATTCACAATGCAAAACAAAGCAGAAACATAAATGATCGTTTAATAAATGAATTAATATCATATTATTATAGTGATATAATAATGTCTAATTAATTTATAAATATTAAATGATTATTTAACATATTTACTTAAAAAAAGTTTCCATTGAGATTTCGTCCTGTTAAAAAATATTTAAAAAAATCAAGATTTATTATCAAATGAAGTACGTATTTAAATTTCTTTTTTCAATATGAGTACGTAAAATTAACTGATAAAAATTAATAAAACGTAATTTTTCTTAATTATATCATATTTTATGTAAGTCAAAGGCGAAAAATTAAATTTAAATACAAAACTGATTTGATAACAAATTGATTATTATCCATTATTTTTTAACAAGATATTATTTAGATTAAATGCATAAATTAAAAATATTAAAATATTTATAAAGATTTTTTACTTTTTTTAAGTAAATATGTTTCTGCAGGATGGAGGATGGTATTAGGTGGAGTCTTAGGGGAGGAGGACTGGTATCTAAGACTCCCATGGTTATATGGCTCTAAGCGATGATTCCACGGTTTTTTATTAAATTATTATATACAAAATTCAATCTGTTAACAATAGATAATTTCTAACTTGATATATATCCCAATCAATAGTATAATTTTATTTACTAAATGAAACTATTGTTCATCGTAGCCTTTATTTTATATAATTATATCATGTCATATAATTACGTAAAATAATTGGTGAATTTTTTAAATAATAATTTAAGAAAAACGAAAAAAAATTCAACGCTCCTGAAACACATTGTATATCCATATTATAATGTGCTTCTTACAGTACCTCTTGGGTGGTGTGTAAATCTGTCGTTATTATCTTCTCAATTTAAACTTTATCCCATCGTTATACCATTTTTCCAATAAAGGAGATTTTATCGATCTTCTGAATTTTATTATAATACATCATTATACCATTATTAAAAAAATGGAACTTTTGAAATCTTTTTGACTAAGATTTATAATAATCATTTTAATATTAATAAAATTGATTTAAGAGGGGCCAGTGGAGGGGGTGCGGAGGGGCTTACGGAGGGGGTGTGGAGGGGCTAGTGGTGGGGCCAGCGGAGGGGGTAAGGAGGGGCGCGGAGGGAGGCGGAGGGGCAAATAGCTCCAAAAATAACGTAAATTTTGAAACAATTTCACGTGTAAATGCGGAGGGGTTATTAACATAAATTTACACATGCACCTATGTAATATATATATATATATATATATATATATATATAAAATTTGCGGGTTTGATATACTTTAAATGTCACCCTCTCTAGAAAAAGTTAATTTTTCCTCCTAAGGCTATTGATAGAATAGGTACGATTAACTTAAAAACTCTTTTTAAACAAATTGTTTAATCATATAATATGAAACAAAAATTTCGTCGTAAACTTACCACCAATACAGAAAATATATAGAAAAAGGCAAACTTGTTACAAGGGCTAAAGTTCTCCACTCTTGTATGTAATATGTAACACCTGCTAGCATACACAAGCCCATGGTATAAAAAGTACAGGTCATTACAGTAACAAAAGATCGATAATTTGGACCCACTAATTCCAGGGCTGAAAAGTAAAAGAAATTTTTAAGAGATTGTTCAATAAAAGTGTAAACAATGCATGAAAACAATTGTGACGCACCTCTCAAAATAGAACGAATTTTAAACTTAAAGTATTAGTTATGTTTGAAAATTATATTTGAAAATTTAAGCAAAAGAACAAAACTGAAAGCGAGACTGTCTCAGCTATACACTTACATAAAAGGTTACTTGCTGCAATGATAATTATCATACTACGTTTTTCCTTCAACAATAACATTTCTTGGATCTAGAATAATTTTGTATATCCCTAGTGAAAAATTTCCCAACTAAAATAACCAATACATCAATTATTTGCCAATTTTTTAATCAATATTTATATCTCGATTGTAGGATAGGTCAGCAATATATGTTCCAATGAGAATATCGATTCCGGAAAATGTCTGGGTTACAGGAACAACGATGACGATGTCTGAGTAGTTTACTCCACAATTTCTAGTGCTTAAATGTGAATATTGGTTCAAAATAGTTTCTATAGATGTATTGATTTGCCGATGAGAATGTTCGTGTTGTCCACTCAGTAGTTTTTTGTCATAGATATGCACATTAATTATTATGGTTAATGTCTATGTTTCAGTGCATCGATGTCGGGATCTGGATTGTGTACTAAGTGGATTTTGATACCTACAACTAGTTTTTACACTTAGACATCAAAAGCTACGAGGTGCAGCTACCTGAACTTCGTCATCGGCAAAGTTCCTGCGCACCTAGATACCATTAATAACTTCAGTATACACATTTGAGTATCAAAAACCACATATTTTACTACCTAGACTCTGTCAATGCCGACTTCCGACTCTAAAACACTAATCACTCTAATTTTAATTCTTACGTTCTTATTAGATCACAGCCATGCATCGTAAAAGTGTAATAAATGCGTTAAATCAAAATTATCAGAAGAAGGTAACTTCAAAAGTGTACTTTGAAATTCCTAATATTCGTTTGACAATGAATACTAAATCCGTAATAAAATATTGGCAAACCCATACTCAAGGAGATGGGAAAGCTTTCTGAATTTTGGTAAGTAATGTTAAATAAATGGGGAACGTTTTTACCGGGGATTTTGAATTGTAAATAGTTTTGAATAAAAACTTCTGCTAAAGCATCGGCTCGTAGCTTTTTTTAAACAAATTTATTTTCCCCAATTAATTTAATGTATTGATCAAACGTTAATTACAATTATTCTAACATATTATAATGATAGAGTGGCCATTTTTTTTTTAATTTGCAGAAAAATCTTCTGAAAAACATACTTCAAATTCAGTAAAATCTAACCCCCGGAGCATTATTGCTTCCTCCTAGAGGAAGCTTTGAGATAGAAAAACTTTGAGTTTCTTCAAAACTACTAGAAAATACTTTTTAGTGTGTTAGAAGTTCAAATCAATTCCAAGTTCAAGTCAAGTAGAAAATGTCCGTAGTGATGTGTATGTACCGTATTATTTCTGGAACTACTTCGTCAATATCAATAAAACTTGACATGCATATACATATATTTTTGGATTCTAAATTCAGGAAAAAGAGTTATTTTTTATTTTCTTAACTATATTTTTTTATGGCCATTTTTGGATTTTTGAAAAACACTATTTTGCGTTTACTTTAATCATCCTATCGTTACAAACAATTCAGCTATGATGCGTTTGAAAGAAAATAAAATAAAAATCTACTATTTTATAGTTTGGTCCTCGGGATCGACCGCTATGTTGGGCAGATAAAATGAAAAATGTGATTTAAAAAAAAATCATATCTCTGAAACTAAACAACCTAACCTTGCGAAAAAAATGATGTTGATGTGTCACGTATCAAACTATATCCCATTAAAATAAGTGATTTAACCACTTACTTTTTCAGTAATAAATCGTAAACTGAAAAAAAATGAGTTTTTTTGTGCCTCGATAACGGACGCAAAAAGGCCTTATTGCACTTAAGATTTCGGGTGGTAAGTAGATATTTTATGTGTTTTGGCTAAGTTCATTGCTCAGCTTTCAAATTAAAACAATATTTTATTTATTGGACCTATACATTGCGACGTGCAGCCCGTCCGGCTGCACGCGTACACGAATGCACTCACAAAAACACCCGAAATTGCCCTGCTGCAAATCGTGAGCAGCAGGAAAACACGCGTGAACAATTGTTGTTGTTTCGTTGAGGTGTATAACCTCACCTGCTAACCGCGTGGAGCAGCGGTGGCTCCTCTGCGGTTTGGCAGGAGACTACGCGGGTAATGTTGCGCCACGTTGTTGTTGCCAGGTGTAGTGGGCTGCTGTACCGATACAGCGGTCACACGCCTAATCCTGCGGGCACCAGGAGTCGCGACGTATAAATAATGAAACACACTCGAGAAGAGCACCGCGCGCGATAACATTCGTACTCACGAGTGCGCATCGTCTCTGCGCATCAACGTACATTCCGCTATAGCGCGACGGGCCGCGAGAGAGGGAAATAGCGACGATGCGAGAGGGAGAGAGAGAGATAAAGCGCCGCGGTATAGCGCGCGCGGAGAGAGAGACTCGCCCGCGAATATACGTACAGCCGCGAGGCCGACGCGACTAGTGGGGAAGCGTTCGTACACCACTAGCGCGCACCACTAACCGATCCATGTCGCCGCGCTGGTGCGACCCAGTGCACAGATGAGAGTCCAGTGCACCGCATCTGCCTGGTGACTGGCTCATGACTTTATAGCGACATGACGACCATACGGTATATTACAGACTTATATTGTTTCCCTCTCTCGCTCATTGGACGCGAAAGGAAGAGAGCGTCCGCGTAGTTGACGCCGGTGATTTCGCGCCAATAATAATTAATATAGAGGGCGCGGATTAGGATTTTTCCGGAGACGCGAAGGATAGTGAGAAGAAGGAGACTTCCTTCTTCATGAGAATTGTCTCAACCTTTACCCGAGTAGGACGCTGTCAAGGAGTAGAACGCACACCAGGCAAAATAAGAGGGAGATAGTACGCTGAGCAGTTATATAGAACTGCTATGAAAATTTGGGTATGACATATATGCCTGGGCTCCATATCTTCCATCCCATTTTGTTAGAAGCTTTACGTTCACTCTTTTTCGCACATTTTCCATTGTCTTTCCATATACTGCATTATTCATTATTTTGAAAAAATTTTTTTCAAATTCATTTTTAACTTGTGCTCTCATTGAGCTATTCAAGTCTATGTAAGACTTTAACCATGGAGATTGTTTGAATTTTAAAACTCGATGTATTTTACTCAAACGAAGGCCATGAGCAATGACTTATTTCAAAGCTCTACAATCGATGACATAATTTTTCTTATGCTGAAGTGTAGCCAATAGTTTTTTTTGCTTAGATCCAGGAGGTGTTAGATGCTCTGGGCAGAAGGGTAAATCATTGTGCTCATCATGCAATTCATAAGGGTACTCTAAATCAACTTCTAAAATATAACCGTTTGGAGCATTATCTGCTACGGAGAAAAAATTGAAATTCTCACAATCAGTTATCCACTCAAAGTCATCGTATGGAAGATACTGCGATTCTCCATAACCGTAAAGATTGTTGGCATCTAAGTAAATTAAAAAACTGGTTTCTTCATCAGTCTTATAATCCTGCAGCATGTATTTATTGTTAGCAGTCGCATATCGATGTGAGCATTGACTTAAACCTCCTTGAATACCTCGCTCTATGAATAAAACCATGTCAATATCTGTCAATAGTTTTAATCTAATACCTGAATGTTTAAGCATATCATCCCAAGAAAATCCTGGTGTAGTATAATAATGTGCAGGATCTAAGCCATACGCATTGATACTATGTTCTCGAAAATTTTCAAAAACATCTGCGAGTAATAATATATCAGTTTTCATGTATAAACCAGAATATTCACCCAATGTCTGTATGTTAAACGAATGCCATACATTTTGCGCATGTTCATAGTCTTCCATGCTTATTCCAGAATCATTGAGTGTACTGAAAAATTTGTCTAGTTCAGGTAAAGTCGTTTCATCCAATTTATCCCACGAAGTAATGTACTCATATGGGAGTACACCTTTTCTCGTCAGCAGATTAATTTTTTCTTTTTCTAAGCTTAAAAATTCTCTATCGACGATCTTATATTCTTCGAGGTATGAGGATAATTTTTCGAGCGATGTAGGCATGAAACGCAAAGAATCAATGAATTTGAATTTAATATCACTATTCTCCACACTCTTCGTAAACGAAATGTACTTCTCTTTTGTTATAGGAATTAAATAAACCTGTCCAGGAAAATGATTTGATACATCTGAGATTATAAAATGAGCATCATAACCACTTAAGTTGTGAAATATTACAGGTATAATTCTAGAATCTTGATAATTGAGATTGCAACCAGCATGTGCAGCTCCACGATATTTTCCTGAAAGGTGACAATGATCTTGAACTTTTACATTACTGTCCGAAAATGATTTTTCACAAATATGACAGACAGTAGCAGTATTAAAACTGATTATTTCGTCCGACGTTAGAGGAGTCATAGGTATCACATTTTTATGTAAATCGGTGACACGCATTTCAATAATTCGCAGTTCTTCAGCAAACCAGTGAGCGGCTTCAACACCCCTATAAGATCTGTATACAGATAGAGTATCATCGTAAGCACACTTAAGATAATAGCCAATGCTATAAATTTCATGCTTTTGCATAGGCGTTGTATTACTCACTGTCGTCTTTACTTTCAAGTGGTTTTAATAGACATTCACAATCAGCATACATTATAAATGGCACTTTTTCTTTAAAACCATAGTTTTTAAACTCTATGTAGTCTCGGCCCTTTGTAGGGAGTTTAACTTTACAATCGTTTAGAAGTTTACAGTGTTCTTCATGCATTGCTAATTTTTTTTTCATTAAAGAAAAAATTTAAGCATCGGTCGCATATAAACCTTTTTTTCTTTCTACGTGCAAGATTATCACTTACTAAGCGTGATAGATTTTTTATATACACAAAGTGAGATATATTGTCTTCCAAAGAGTCAGTTTCCACTTCAGTGAGTAAAAGAAGATTTACATGGTTTTCTTTTTTCTCTGATGTCAGATAGAGAGGTACAATACTCTTCTCATCAAGTCCCAAAACATTTACTGAAATTCCATTGTTTTGCTTCTCAAACTTTGGAATTTTTTTCAGTGAAACTGGAAATTCAATTCCGCTCATATTAAGTTCATCTTCATATGGGAAATAATTTGTCACTCGATTCGGATGTTTTTTTGATGGAACAGGGTGTAAGGAAGATAGAATTGCCCATTTGAAGCATTGATTATCAGAATTTTTAACATTTATGCATGCTTCTTTTTTAATCAAAAATTCTGGCAGAGGTATATACGAGCTACCAGTACGTATTGGATTTAAATACATTCATGTTAATTTGTATATTGACAATTGAATGCAAAGTCCAACCAGAATCTTGCTCCTCAAACTCCTCTATGTTAGTGAGAAGAGGTTCCATGACGTGATCAATAAACCACTGTTTAACTGTGGATGCTGCATAAATTTCTGTATTTTTTGTATTGAAATGCTTTGTTTCAATACATTTTCCCTCTTTATCACCATCCACATTTTTTACAATTTTTTTAAATGTACATGGTAAGACTGAATTAATTTTCAGTGGCTTATCATTCTTCTTAAAAAAACTTTTTATTCGCCTAATGAATAAAACTGAAGCATCTTGTAAAAAGTTCTTTACATCAATATGCTGAATATTAGCTACTATACTGGTACGCATCCTATTATTAAATGCACTATCTACATCAACCCATCTTACACGTGAATTTATCTTATTTTGTACAAGTCCACCACCGGATTTTGTCAATCTCTCGTGTAATTTTATCTTAAAACATTCAATTTTACTAATCATATGTATAATTGATTGTTTTTCAGAGACAATGAGTAGTTTGTCTTTCTAGACATAACGTAACTGTTTGAGACATAAATCACACTGACTTTTCCAACGATTTATCACAATCGTATCAGTAGTAGGTCTAGAAAATAAAAGCTCTTCGGCTTCCTCCAGATGATTCACTAAAGATCGAAAATTATCTAAAAGAGTAGCCATGCCTCTTGCTTGTTAACAACTAAAAAATTAAGTCAGCTTCTGAAAATATATAATCTGGAAAAAGATAAAACCATTATAAATATTCAAGAGAGGGTAAAAATGATAAAGATAGAGATTAGTTGATAAAGAAAGTTATTAATTAATTAAAATGAAATTTTTCCGTATTAATTAATGTTTTCATATATTTGATTTTGCCTAAACTTTATAAAAGAAATAAAACCTATTATAATTGCATGTATGAATTCAAATATCTAATTTGAATTTTTGAAAATTCCCGCCAGCGCTGAGCGCTAGGATCGACGCGCATGCTCTCTAAGAAAGAGTGGACATATACTTATTGAATTCTGGTTTATTGTTCAAAAAACCACTATGTACTATAAATAACGCTAACTATACCAATTTGATATTTGATTGATTTTAATTCAGTTTTCTAATCTGATATGATTGAGTAAATTATTATTAATTAAGACTGAGTAGCTAGGCTATAGGCATACCAAAACATAGGCATACTAAAACACCCCCTCTCCTCTCAGAGTGTTTTGGTACCCGATGGACGAGTAGGGATCCCCTCTCTCTCGCCAAGATACTAAAACGCCCTCTCTCCTCTCAGAGTGTTTTAGTTCCCGATAAGAGAGTGAGAGAGTATCTCCAGTCTACCCCCGTATGTATTTTTTTTTAAAGCCTATAGCGTTCTTTCAATCCCTTCCCTTGCATGAGCGATTCAAAGTTTTCTCATCGCCAACAAATGCTATTGGCTGCTTGTGGGACCACCCCTAATTTTAAGTCCCATTTAGCTTTCTCAGAAAAGCTAGCCAGTTTTCCTTCCAGAGATCTGCTGTTAGCGATTGACAAGTGGCGTAGAGACAATGGTCACAAAAATGCACTCAGACCGATAGGCCTGCAGAGTGCCCGAAGATGAACATGAGCTGATAGGACTAGAGTCGAACGACAAACAATACTTATAATGATTGACGTGTAACCTAGAGGCGTGCACCAAGACCGATGGGTCTCATGATAGTCATTTTTGGCAGGAGATCCGTGATTTTGTTGCGCTACCTGCTGAGAGCGCGGAGATTAACGCGTCGTACTGACTTTGACGAGTTTCCTAGAGGCCTGCAGAAAATCCCACAAAAAGATGCAGAGACACCGATAAGTTTTAGGAAGATACCCCTCCTATTTTCTTTTCGTTTCGCTAGTAGTGGACGAAAATGCATGAGTGTCGCAGATACCTACAGAGATAAACGTTCTAAAGGCTTTTAGCGATTGACGAATGACCGAAGAGGCCGTGAAATACACGCGCGGACGGCCGGGTCTTATGATAGTCATTTTTGGCAGGAGATCCGTTATTTTGTTGCGCTACCTGCTGAGAGCGCGGAGATTGACGCGTCGTACTGACTTTGAAGAGTTTCCTAGAGGCCTGCAGAAAATCCCACAAAAAGATACAGAGACAGCGATAAGTTTTATGAAGATACCCCTCCCATTTTCTTTTCGTTTCGATAGCAGTGGACATTGTAAAGGCTTTTAGCTTTTTGACAAGTGACCGAAGAGGGTCGCAGGAATCTAGAAACTACGCCCACCGGCAAGACCTTTCTTTGTTTCGCTACCCACGGTGAAAATCAATTATTTTTTGGAAAAGGTTTGCAAAAGTGCCCATAGATTATCTCTCGAAGTCAAATGAATTTCTTTTTTGACGGGGAGGAGCATGGTCAAGGGAGGTGTTTTTGAAATTAAGGGAGGGATATTTTTCTCCAATCAGAGGACTTTTCAGGAAAGTAGTGGGAAAAGAAGCTCAGCAAATCAGTGGATTTTCGTCAAAATAATGAAAAGTGTGCTCCGGTCTTCGAGTATAAATAACCCCTCAAGATACACCAGAGTCAGTCCCAGGTTTTCTTGCAAGCTGTCAAGAAAATGTCTTCGAAGAAAAGTTCACCAATGCAGCCTTCTCGGAGTCGTCGCAGTCTACGGGATGCTCAGGAGCGTATACGTTGGCTGATCTCTAACGCACCGACTCTCCTGACGATGCTAGACTACGTGTCCTGGGCAATAGACGTAGTAGAAACATGTAAGTTAATTTTCTTATTAATCCACTTTAAAGTCACGAATTTTTAAAGTTTTTAATTAATTTATTTGAATTTTTTTTAATGTTTCAGTGCCACAACCACCAAATGCTGCTTTGCAACAATTGGCGCATCGACGATCGCCGACAGCTGACCCGCCTCGACGATCCTCGGTGGCTGACCCATCGCGGCGATCGCCGGCTGCTGATCCACCTCGACGATCCTCGGTGGCTGATCTGCCGCGGCGGTCGCCGGCAGCTGACCCGCCTCGACGATCCTCGGTGGCTGACCCATCGTGGCGATCGCCGGCTGCTGACCCACCTCGACGATCCTCGGTGGCTGATCTGCCGCGTCAGTCGCCGGCAGCTGACCCGCCTCGACGATCCTCGGCGACCCGAAGAAGACGGTCTCGCTCGAGCTCGAGTTCGAGTTCCAGTTCAAGCGGAACATCTTCGAGTTGCGCGTCGTGCATATCGGTCCAAAATCGCAAAAGCATACGCGATCTTGGACCGATTCCAAAGATTGAGAAGAGGAAAGCAACAGGTAAATATTTAATTTATAATAAATTTATATCACCTTATGTTTTTTAAAAAATAATAATAATTTTATTCTTTCTTTTACAGAACAAATGGGAAATGAGCAAAAGACGAAGGTGGGAGAGAGTAAGAAAGAGAGAGAGACGACACCAAACCCGGGATCATCAACAATGGACTCCTCAGGTAAAAAAAAATTGCTTAAATCTTAATTAATGTTATATTTATTTTTTACAATAAATTTATTTAATTTTTTCTTTTGTTTTATTTTTTCAGAAGTAGCAAGACCAGCACTGAGACGCAGTTTCCTACAATTGAAGAGGACCACCAGTGTCGGCAAAAATGCAAGCGCTATGAGTGCTGCCAAAAGTAGTGCTATGAGTGCTGTCAAAAGCAGCGCTCAACAACATCAGCAGCAACATCATCAACAGCAGCAGCAGCAACAACAGCAGCAGCAGCAACAGCAGCAACAGCAGCAGCAGCAACAGCAGCAACAGCAACAGCAGCAGCAACAGCAGCAACAACAGCAGCAGCAACAACAGCAGCAGCAACAACAGCAGCAGCAACAGCAGCAACAACAACAACAACAGCAGCGACCACAGCAACAACGCAATTTACCAATGATTATTGATGATGAAATAATAATAGATCATGTAAATGTAAATAAAATTTATAAAAATTATAAAAAAAATAGTTAAAAAAAAAAAACTGTAAACACCTTACAGTTAAATTAAACTTTGAATTCCGGAAAATTCCCGCCAGCGCTGACCGTTGGTTAACTGAAGCTGATGCGCATGCGCGTCAGCTCCGGTTAATCTACGATGGACACTGGCGGGAGTTTTCCCAAACTTCAAAGTTTTATTTAACGATAGGTGTGCGAAATTTTTAGAAAAGTTGAAAAAAATTGTAAAATATTTTAGAAAAATATAGGTATGATTTTTAAATTGAATTGCTCTGTTCTTTGTCTTCATTTTAGTCTAAGTAAATAAATAAATTGACAAATTTCAATCACTTTTTAAATTAATAATAAATCATTTTTATTCAATAATTTTTTTTTCATAGTACATTTCAATAATTATCAACTTCGTCTTGACTAAATTTTTCAGACAGATAATTTAATAACCATGCTCTTATTGAAAGAGCATTGTCTACGGCACACGATGGTTTTCCTCTAATAGAAAGATGATGGTGCAAGCAAAAATAATTTTTATTACTTTTTATATTCTCGAGCGGAGGGCATCCAAGATCTTCGACATTACATATTTGACTGAAAAAAAAAAATAATGTTGGATAAATTGAAGTATTAAAAGCATGAAAAAAACTGAAGGAATGTATAAATACGTATTCGGCAAATAATTTTTCAACCACAGTTTTTTCTGTTCTCCCTTAACGAATATCTTTTTAAAATCTCGTGTAAAGATTTGTAAGACATGCTGAAGTCGATGGTATGGAATGTCACCAGAATTCCATTCAATTCCATGGTGACTTTTTTCAAGCCAATGTATCATACATTTTTCTTCCTCAGTAAGTTCTTCCCACGGTATTGGAGACTTGAAGAGGTAAGCAGTTGGTAAAGCTAATTTTCTTATGTTGAGAAAACTAATTTCCTTGAAAATGAAAGTATCTGCAGCAATTCTTTGAAATCCTTGTATGTCAACAATATAAACATTTTCTTCCGGATATTTCAGTATGGTATTTTGAAACATCTTTTTGTATTCACACATTGCAGTCATCTTACAGCTTCGTACAGTTAGTTCTATAAGACGAATTTATTGTAAATGAACAGATGAATTTTGTCATCCTGCTTATATAAGAAGAAACTCCACCTTGGTTGTCACACAATTGGTTGTCAAAAAGAAGCATAGACCTCATTGGTCTAAAATAGAAAATTCATCCCCTCCCAAGAAAATATCCCTTCTCCTCGTCATGACTTGCTCCTCAGCTTTTCAATGTCGAAGATGACCACTTCTCATTGGAGCAAAGATAGAAAATCCATCCCTTCCAAAAAAAAAATATCCCTTCTCCTTGTCAAACTTCCTATTCATTGGTAGTTTCTTTCGTGGTCTCGTCCATATAAAGCAAGAAATTTTACTGTGAGGAGCATACTTCGTCTACTACAGTACACGAAACTAGTTCTTTATATAATTCTGTTTCGTGAGTGATAAGTGAAAAAAGTAAATATGGCTTCATTTCAACTTTTTGAACGCCTTGTTGAAGTAGTGCGTGATACTTTGCGAAATATACATGAAATGAGCAATAATGATATTCATTATTGGCTGGACATGTGCAATTCCACAATAAAGGAATTGAACGAAAAAATTGACAAAGCTAATCTTGCAAGAGGAGAAAAGCAGAAATATCAAACTTGAATGACACATCTTTCATATGTGCAAGTTCAACTCGAACAACATCTTCAGCAAGGAGGTGGTATACAATCAGAAGCAACTGAAGCTAGAGTTGAGTGGCGAGACGTAGAATCAGCGTTTCAAAATCGAATTAGAACAGGTGTAGTTGTAAACATAAAGCACGTAGACATTCTAAGTTTTTTGAACGATGCGCAAAAGCTCTTCAAGGTTAAAGTAGAAGATTGCTTGAAGGAATATAACGCTGTGAAAATAAATTCTGACTTTATCGCAGAATTTTCTATGCAAAAAAATGGTGAGGAAACGACAGACATTAAATATTTTACAAGTGAAAGTGTTACAGCATTCATGTCAACGAATTTGGAAGAATGGTTCAAGGATCATATCAAAGAACCTATTCTCACCCAGCTTGAAGAATTCCAGGAGAAAGATTCTGGCTGGAACCTGACGAGTATTATCAGTTTGTGTATCAACATGAAAAAATATTCTCCAATCAAGGGGAGTTCCTTCATTCCACTTCCAAAGTTTATAGAAAAGAAAAAGGCATGTGTTCATGTTCGTAATAATGATAATCAATGTTTCAAGTATGCTCTACTTTCAGCATTGTATCCTAGTGAAACTAATCCCAATAGAGTTAATCAATATCGTTTGTATGAGAACAAGCTGAACTTTGGGGATATAGAATTTCCAGTAAAACTCAAAGATGTTTCGAAATTCGAAAAATTAAATAACATTTCAATAAATGTATACATATTAAAAAAGTACAATGCAAAGTTTGAAGTATCGCCATGCCATATTACAAAAGAAAAGAAAAAAAAACATGTTAATCTACTCCTCATTCAAGACTTTTACATAGATGAAAATGAAGAAAATAATCATGATGATGGCGGAAGCTTGCCTGAATACCACTACGTTTGGATTAAATATCTGTCTCGACTTTTAAGCACTCAATTAAGTAAATCTCATGTAAAATCATACCACTGCGAAAGCTGTTTACAAATATTTTACTGTGAAGAAAGGCTGGAAATGCACGAAAATGATTGCAAAAATTTAAATAAATATCGAATTAACTTGCCTGACTTTAAGAATAACATTCTTAAATTTGAAGATTACAATAAAAGTGAAAAAGTTCCTTTTGTTATTTATGCAGATTTTGAATGTTTGTTAAAGCCTACAGAAAATGAAAATGCTTTTCAGCTTCATGTGGCATATAGCATAGGCTATTATATAAAGTGCAGCTTTGATGATAGTTTATCTGTTTATAAATCATACAGACAAGAAAATGAAGATGAAGAGACACCGGCAAAATGGTTTGTTCGAGAACTGAAAGAAATTAGCGAAAAGATTGAACTACTCTACAAAAATCCAAAACCAATGAGACTTACAGATCTAGAAGAATTATCTTTTCGTAAGTCAGCTGTTTGCCATATATGCCGAAAGCCTATCAAAAGTGAAGAACTCGCAGTACGAGACCATTGTCATCTAACAGGACGGTACGTTAGTTTTTAATGTATACAAATATTTGACTTAAATGCTGTACAGCATGTAAGACTTTTTTCTATTTAGTTTCAGAGGTGCAGCTCACAATTCATGCAATTTAAATTACAAGGATTCGAGGTTTGTGCCGGTTATCTTTCATAACCTCAATTATGATACACACTTCATTTTGAAAGAGATTGCTACTTCTACAATAATAAAGGAACGAGTATCTGTGATACCTCACAACAAAGAAAAATATATTTCATTTACGAAGTATATAGATGACTGTGACATCAGTTTTAGATTTATACATTCATGGCGTTTTTTACCATCATCGTTGGAAAAGCTTGCATCATATTTGAAAACCGTGCCGATAGCAGTGAATGAGTTTAAAAATGATGGATTTACAGATGAGCAAATCAATCTTCTTAGACGAAAAGGTATATTTCCATATGATTTCGTAGATGGATTGGACAAGTTGATGACTACAAAACTGCCAGAGAAGAATGAGTTTTACAATAAACTAACAGATTCTCATATTATTGACGAAGACTATCACCATGCTGTTACAGTATGAAATATGTTTACTATAAAAACTTTGGGTGAATATTCAGATTTGTACTTGAAAACAGATGTTTTATTATTAGCTGACGTCTTCGAAAGTTTTCGAGAGACATCTCTGAAAGCGTATAGTTTATGTCCTGCACACTTTTACACGACTCCAGGTCTCACGCGTCATTTTCAGCAGCTCTAAAAATGACAAAAGTGGAATTGGAGCTTCTTACAGATATAGATATGCTGATGTTTATTGAAGCAGGCATTCGAGGAGGAATAAGTCAATGTTGCAATCGGTATGCTAAGGCAAACAATCCCTACATGGGACCATCATACGATAAGAATCAGAAAACGAAGACACTCTTATATTTTGATATTAATAATCTTTATGGATGGGCCATGGTGCAATATTTACCAGTGGGAAAATTTAAATGGATCGAATATGAAACGAATTCAAATTTTTTCAATGCACCACCAGACTCTGATACAGGCTACTTTGCTGAAGTAGATTTAGAGTATCCTGAAGAAATACATGATGATCATCAAGATTTGCCTTTTTGTGCAGAGAATCGTACACCCCCTGGCTCAAAGCAAAAGAAACTGTTGACTACTTTGATAAGAAAAGGTATGTCATTCATTATCTTGCGTTAAAACAGGTATTAGATAATGGACTTCGACTAAAAAAAGTGTATAAGATTCTGAGTTTTGAGCAGAAGCCTTGGATCAAACCATATGTTGAATTTAATACAGAGAAGAGAAAGCAGGCCAAGAATAAGTTTAAAAAGCTTTTCTACAAGTTATTAATTAATGCAGTATATGGTAAGTGCATCGAGCGAGAACGATCTCGTGTTGATGTGCGATTAGTGAATAAATTCACTGGTCGATATGGAGCAGAAGCACTTATAGCTCAACCAAATTTCCATAGTTGTGCTATCTTTGATGAAAATTTGGTTGCTATACAGCTAAAGAGAACAATTATTACAATTAAAAAACCAATATACGTTGGTCTCAGCATTCTCGATTTGTCTAAAACATTGTTATACGATTTTCATTATTCATATATGAAGCGACGACTTGGGGTAAAATGTAAACTCCTTTACACCGACACAGATAGTCTGATATATGAAGTTGTTGACGTGGATATGTATAAAATAATGAAAGAAGACTTGCACAAATTTGATACTTCTGATTACAAAGAGAACAATCAATTTGGAATACCGCGTGTCAATAAAAAAGTGCCTGGATTAATGAAAGATGAATGCTCTGGCAAGATTATGACGGAATTTATTGGCAAAATGTATAGTATTTTAATAGATGGATCTGAGACTGTGAAGAAAGCCAAAGGCATAAAATCGAGTGTTGTGAAGAAAACAATCACGTTCGAAGATTATCGAAAATGTCTTGAAGAACAAATTATTGTTAAACGTGAGCAGTGCAACATTCGCTCTAAATTGCATGTAGTGCATACTGAAAAACAGAATAAAATAGCACTAAGTCCGCATGATGATAAAAGATACTTATTACCTCATAGCACAGACACTTTGCCTTGGGGTCATTACCGAATTATTGAGGAACAGATGGCGCTGGCTGTAATTCAAATGGAGGGGAATGAAAAAATGGTTGATACAAGAGAAGAAAGAGTGGGGGAGATAGAGAAGTTGTATGAAGCGACCAATACTGAAGAAGAAAGCGAGAGAGTAATGGAGAGGGGGAACGAATTGACCAATGAAAACAGTGCAGCACGAGTGGGGATGACACTTTATGACGATACAGGTGAACAAATCATTATCGAATACGATGTTTGTGAGGAGCTAATGCACGAATGGAATCCATCGATGGAGGAGGCTTTCATTGACGTGATTATTATTTCCAGCTGATCGTTCGGTAATCAATAATCGAAGTCTCTCAGTAAGCTCATTTGGATCATCCCAGTAGACGAGATCAATGGAAGAATTTTTCTTAGCTATTTTATATTTAGGTATAAATCCTCCTCCGCTGCTGTTTAAGTTCTTTTTACGTGGAGTGCTGCAGAACATTGGTGCTAAAACATTCTTATATTTATTACTTCTCGACATTCGTATAGATTCATCTTTGCTGAATTTTTTCCGATGAGCTCAGAAGATCATCCGGATATTTTTTAAATAGCAATTCCATTAGTCCATTCGTTTTAGGATAACTTTCATTTCTGACTTTGACTTATTTATCATCAAATTCAATTTCTGAATCACCAATCATATACACTTCATCAACCTTTCGCACTCCGTATATATTATCAATCGTTCTACGGCTTTTGTCTAACAATGATAAAAAGTCTTCAGCTGATTCATTTTTTCCACTAGCGGATTTAAATGTAGAATTGGTTATTGTGTCAAAAACATCATCATCATCATCATCATCATCATAAACAGTATAATCCATTAAACTCGATCGATCAATTCCCATTCATTTTTTCATTTTCTTACTGCTGCTGTTTTTATCCAAAATATGATTAAATGGTTGCTGCAGTGGGCTTTCACTTTTCATCTCAACAAGTTTCTCAAGTGGTGTGATGACTGGTTTTAGAGTATCACCGATGACTTTTTCAAAATCATCTTTCTCCTGTTTTAATAAAGTGTATTTTTTCTTAATAGCCTCACGAGCTCGCAAGAGCTCACTAAGAACATTCTTCTCTTTAGTGAAGTCTGACATGCTTACGTG
>QLSS01000294.1:117579-155723 GCA_024372645.1 Trichomalopsis sarcophagae | reverse complement strand
GTTGTCATCCGTTCCGTTTCCACAGTCATCGGTATTATCGTCTCGATTCGTTTTCTAGTGAGTAGCAGCAACTTAGTCTTTTGCAATGCAAGTTGCAGTCCGTGCTCTGTCATCCATCTGTCTACGCGTCTCATCACCTGGCTTAGTTTCAGCTGAGCCAAGTGGGCCTCACGTGCGGTTATGACGGCTGCCACGTCGTCCGCGTACGCGATGAGGCACGTGTCGTCTGGCATGTCCAGTCTCAGTATACTGTCGTACAGTGCGTTCCAAAAGTCAGGACCCAAAATGGAGCCCTGTGCCACCCCTGCCGTCACCCGTTTTCGTCGCATTCCATCCGTTGCCTCGTACGTCAAGTACCGATAGTGTAAATAACTTCTCACAACTCGCGCCAGGTAGGCCGTCACTCGGAAGGTTGTTTCCAACGCCTCCAGAATGTCGGTCCACCTCGCGGAATTGAAAGCGTTCCGTACGTCGAGTAGCGCCAAGAGTACCAGCGGTCTGGCTCCGTGGCATACGTCGTTCGTCTTGTCCACGATCTCCAGTACGTCCGTTATGGCTCCGATCGTTGAGCGTCCTCGTCTAAAACCGTGCTGTCTGTCCGATAAGTCCCCGGCAGCTTGCACCGCCTGCAACAGTCTCGGTCGCAGCAATAGTTCGAACAGCTTTCCCGATGTGTTCAGGAGGCTGAGAGGCCTATAGGAAGACGACGCGGTAGGATCCCCTTTCCCTTTGGGAATGAGGACCAGCCGCGCAGTCTTCCAAGGCCCCCCGAACGCTCCCTCGACCAGGCACCCGTTGTAGATCCGCAGCAGCGCATCCGGCCTTTCGGCCGCGATGATCCGCAGCAGCTCCACCGGGATGTCATCTGGTCCTGGAGCCCTCCGAGGCCTCAGCTTGGCTACAGCGCTCTGAAGCTCTCCCACCGTGAAAGGTGGACATTCTATCGCCGTGTCCTCGTTCGTATCATCCGTTCTCTCCGGGTGAGTCGGGAAGAGATCATTTACGATCCTCTCCATTGCGTCTCCGTCCTTCGTCTCTGTAGGGTTCCAGGCGCCAAGTTTGCGAGTCACAATCTTGTAGCCCTCCCCCCATGGGTCTGAGTCTACTTCATCCTCTAGTCGTCTCCAACATTGTCGTTTGCTGTCGTTGATGGTACGTCTGAGAAGCTTTCTCGCAAGTTTGTATTCCCGCGATAGAGCCTCCCGTTCGTGTTCGTCCTTCTGGTGCTGTGCCTGTCTTCGCAGTCGGTGGCACTTTCGTCTGATCTCAGCAATCTCTGGGGTCCACCAGTAGGCTTGCTGTTTGTCTCGCCTGTACCGTTTAGGGGGCATCGTGGCTTCGCAGATGCGCTGCAGATACTTTTCCAGATCGTTCACACACCGCTCGACCACGACTTGGTCCGTCGGTCCCCGAGACAGATCCACAGAAGGTGTCACTACGTTCTGCAATTGTCTCGTCAGTTCGTCCCTGTTTATACGACCAATGTCCCAAAGTGTAGTTCGTCTATTCTGTGTCCGTGTTCGCCTCTTCACGGTGTCACTAGTCAAGCTAAAGGTGATGTACTGATGATCGCTGGCCGTATAGTCCTCGATCACTTTCCATCCCCGCAGCTTTGTCAACAAACTGTCCGTGGCCAAAGTGATATCCGGGATGGAATCACCGAAGCCGGGTCGTCTGTACGTAGTCACGTTTCCCTCGTTAATTACTTCTAGTCCCAGTCGGGCAGCCATCTGTAAAATCAGTCGCCCCCTTCTGTTCGTCTTAGGCATCGCCCACTCGACCGCCCGCGCGTTAAAATCGCCCGCAACGATCACGTCGACCAAGAGGTCTCTGACGACGTCTTCCAGGGCTTCCAGCTTTTCGGCGTACTCGCGCGAACTATTGTTCGGGGAGAGGTAGACGCTGACAATAATGACAGCACCGATCCTCACCCAGTCATCCCCGCACCCGCTGTCTGTGATACGCGCCGCGTTTATCCTTCGGGTCCACACCGCCGCCGTGTTCGAGCTGCTCGCGATCTACGACGGTTCCGAAAGGTTTCTGTACTGCTCGCTTATCACGAGCACGTCCGCGTCCGTTTCCGCCGCAACTTGGGGAAGCAGCGCGTGTGCCACGCTACTTCTGTTCAAGTTGCATTGGAGTATCGTCAGATCCATTGCGACTGTCTCGTCCTGCCTTCCGTCAGAGCTGCTTTAAATACAGCACACGAGGACGTGCCAGGCACGTGAGCCAGGTCTTGGTTGGCTCTCCCCGCGCAGAGAAAGCAGGAAATTGTGCTTTTGCACGACCCTCCCACATGTCCCTGTTTGCCGCACTTCCAGCAGCAGTCACGTCTGTCGGGTCCCGTGCACTCAGTTCTTATATGTCCGTACCCGAGGCACTTGTAGCACCTCGGAACGCGGAGCCTGGGTCGTAACCGACAGTTAACCCACCCGATTTTAATTCGACCCTTCTTGAGCAGGTCCGCCGCCTCCTTTGCGTCAAACTCGCAGACGGCCAAGGCCTGTCCGCGGTTGTTCGCTCCAAAGACATGGACGGCCCGCTCACCCTCCGTCATAATATATATGTATATATTATGTGACATTTGGAACTCGAAAGTTCATCGCCTCATCTACGCATGCCTTACACGTTGCCCTATCATGTGTCAACCCCATCCAATATGCACCTCTCTGATCGACACCCACCCGTCCTATTTCTACTAGATCCGCTTTTACGTTGTCCTCCCATCTACGTCTACGTGCCCTGCCCATCCTAATCTGCGTGATTTTATTATTCTATTAATATTTGGTGACGCGTACAGATTATGTAACTTATCATTGTGAAGTCTCCTCCATTCCCCGGTTTCCTCATCTTTCTTCGGACCGTATATTTTTCGCAAGACTTTATTTTCAAATACCCTAAAACGGTTGTCCGCCTGCTTAGTGAGAGCCCACGTTTCGCACCCGTACAGAACCACCAGCAGTATTATTGTCCTGTATATTCTTATTTTAACGTTTTTAGACAGCAGCCTCGACTTAAGTAAATAGCTCACGGCGTAGAAGCAAGCATTACCCGAATGGAGTCTCTTGTTTATTTCAACATTAATCTCGTTTCTATCATTATTGTCGTACCCAGATACCTGAATTCGATAACCTTTTCAAAAGTAAAATTCCCAACTCTGAGATCTTCCTCGCCTCTGCGGATGCCTAGCTTATTATATATCCTAGCTTAGGGCCGAGCAAAGACAAAGACTAGAAACGCATCTCGGCACGACGATTACGCCAGACAACGTGACAAGACTGATGACAGCCAGCACGGACGCTTGGACGCTGCTTGCCTCATACGTGCGGGGTATATTGCAGTGTAAGAAAGAAGATGGATGCCTGGAAAACTGAGTGACTGAGAGAGTGAAAGAGTAGAGTAGTAGTATTGTACGAACGGAAGCAAGGAATGAATGCGCAAAGGACGCGCAAAGACAGCGGCCCAGTCCGAAGTAGTGTGATAAACGGTACCGGGCTGACGTCGAGCGAACAGGGAGATATGTGTTTAGTGGCTAGGGGTGGCCGCCGCTGCCGAGTCCCACACTTGGTGTTCCCGCAAGGGAACAGTCGTCGGTTAAAAGGATTCACAGCCTCCTACAAAAAAAAAATTAATATAATTAATTTATATAATATTGTCTAACCGCTGATGCTGGCACAAAATTTACCTATATTTAATAGAATTTCTAAATAATAATTACTGAAATATATATATTTAATTTTATTTATTAAAATTATTAATATCATTTATTTAAAATAATATTATATTTTAACTTATTAAAACTAAATTTAAATTTTTTAAAATTCAATTATATTAATTATTATTTTTTTGTAATAAAAAAGTTTTATTTTAAACTAAAATTTTAAATATTAATGAAAAGAATAAAAAAATTATATTTTAAGATTATGAGTTTAATGACTTAAAAATTTAGTCTATCTTTTTATTAATATAATTATCTATATAGCCTCTCCCCAGACAACGATAATAAAATATTATTAAATTAAATAATAATAATTTACAATAAATTTTAAAATTATTATTATTAATATTAGTTATAATTTAATTCAATATATATATATATATATATATATATATATATATATATATATATATATATATTCGATTAATTATAATAAATTAATAAATAATTTTATTAAATTAGTGAATAATCACTGAACTACTAACAATTTCATAAATTTTCCTCAGATTCTAACCAGGATTGATCAGAGCATGCTTAAAATTTGAGTAAAATTTATTCGATTGATTAGTTATTCACATGTCACGTGTGAATACTCACACGTGTATAGCGTTGCTAATTATAATGCAATCGATGCATAAGTCGCCAAATCCGCGCATAGCAACAGCTCGGACTCACCCCGAAGCCCGTTTCTTTCGACTCAGCATAACCTCCCTTCCACGATTTCGGATAACCGCGCGGGTAGGGATTACGCCACCCGGGGATTCTATAAAAGGGGGTGCATGCGGACGCTCGCCCCGATTCCGCCCCCCACGATCCAGCATTAGACAGGTAGTTTTTGACTCGGAGACGACAGATAGGATCGTACACTTAGAGCGCACATTCTCCAAGATTACTTTAAACACGCCTTCTCTCTTTCATACAAAAAGTTCATTGTGAATCACGATTAATAAATAGACATATTCACTGATAATCTCTCGTGTTCGTTCATTACCCCGGTAATTTCGCAGCAACCATGAGCTTAACACCTCACGGAGAACAAAACTATCGTCCCTCACACGTAACACACAATATTATTCATTCAAAACCGATCAATAGATTCAATTATCCAAACAATTTCTAATATATTCGGTAAATTACTTTCCCATTTACGCTCTATTATAGTTTACTACATGAAATCCGTGAATCGTCAAAACAGAGTACATATTTCAATTTGCTAAGAATAATTATAATTTAATAATATTTAATAAAAAAAAATTTAATGAATTTTTGTACTAAAAAATTGAAAAATGAATGATTTATTAATATATCTTTAAAGATATAAATAGTATAAACCCCTCTCCCCAGCAATGAAATAAATATATATTAAAATAATTAGATAATATATACATACATATATATATATATATATATATATATATATATATATATATATATATATTATATATGTACTTGTACAATGACTATATATAGTCATTGTACAAGTATTTCATGGAGGCAAGTGTGAAAAGTTTAATTTTTCAAGAATTTAGTATGGGTATAGTGAAGAAATGTCAGTTTCTACCTTTATTGTTCTATAAAAGTATGTCTAAAAAGATGCATATATATGGTTATCATGTAGAATATAGTATATTTAATGTACATAATGAATTTGACTTAAAAAAGTTGTTTTGAACAAATATGTTGTGTAATATAAGGTCACTTTTTATAAACATCAAGCCCTGCGCGCGGACGGAAAGTCATATTTGGAGAATGAGGCTTCGCTACTAGAAAGACTTTTTTCAATCGGGTATTTAGGCTTTTTAAATACAGTTAATTTAAAAATATCCAGAACAGTTTTATGAAAAAACCTTTTTGTAAAAAATAGCTCAGAAAGAAATGAAAAAAACACATTTTTAGTCAAACCCAATAGGCGTTCGCCCTGGGTATAAGACGTTTCTTTGAAACTCTTTATACGGAGCAAGTGCCTAAAAATGCGACAACAGAAAGATTTACGACGACAAGATCTATGTTAGTTAGGAATTGGTAATCTGAAGTGCTTAGACACAAAGATAAGATCTCAAAAACGAATATGTAGATAAGATAGAAATATAATGTACAAAAGTATAGAATGTGGTAGATAAGATAGAAATACAATATACAAAAATATTGAATCTCATATTTTGTGCAATGTAATCTTAATTAGCATAAATTAATTTTGTGACATCGTCACATTACTAGTAACTAGACAAAAATATAGAATCTCCAAAAATTTTAGCTTATAATTTGGCTTATATAATAACAAATACCCCTGGTACAGATCATTCTAGTTACTATTCGGGATAGTCCGGTGACAGATCATGAAGTGCAGTTTACAGCATTTAATGGTCTGTTACTGGCTGGTCCTGGCTGAGGAGTGGAGTAATTTCTACCAGAGACGGGTCTTATTCAAAATGTTAAATAAGATTATATATCACTTTTAAATCACGACACACAAATGAGGTTAATTAGAGTTGGGACGAAGAGAGTAAAAAAAAAACTCGTAATCCAACCAAAGTTTGTGCGAATGTGTGAACGTATGAAGGATAGTAGGATCTGAGTAAGGAAGTCCGACTCAGAGACATGCTACCTTATGAATGAATGAATTGTATGGAATGATGAGTATGGGTGGAAGTAATTGCTGTAAAGATCACAGCATAACTATCCAGGATCTTGTTATATTTTTTTGTTATTAAACCGGACCGGCGAACCGGAAACTACGTTTTCCTCTGCAGGATTTGCGACGTTATAGTGTGTTTATTGTGTAAAACAATATCTACTCTGTATCGGATTGCAAATGTTTATGTGTAACTATGTTTATATGTAACTCTGGAAATACATAAATAAATAAATATCTGCTGAACAAAGCGGTCGATCCCGAGGACCAAACAAGGAAAAGTAGTTAATTTTATTCTCTTTGAAATGCATTTTAGGTGTATTGTTTGTAATAATAGGATGATTGAAAAAACCCAAAATAGTGTTTTTCAAAAATCAAAAAAATAGCCAAAAAAAACTTAAGAAAATAAAAAATAACTGTTTTTTTCCGAATTCAGAATCCAAAAATAGATATGCGTGTCAAATTTTATTGATATTGACAGAGCAGTTCCAGAAATATTACGGTATACATACACACACACGCGCGCGCACGCACACACATTCACACACACATAGACACACGCACATTCATACGGACATTGTCTAAAAACACTTGATTTGAACTTCAAACACACCCAAAAGTATTTTCTAGAAGTTTTGACGAAACTCAAAATTTTACTATTGCAACGCTTTCTCTAGGAAGAAGCAAAATTTTTGAGGGTATTTTCTCCTGCATATGAAAACGTTTTACAGGCTAAACACCCTTAGAGTCGCCGATACTTCACAACTTTAGATAAACAATAGTTTGAATTGAAGCACATGGAAATGAGCAGGAGTGTTAAAAATCAATATAATTAATGAATGTACCAGCAGCTTTAGACGCGCTTCATACAACTGATATAAAAGGCTCAGATGTAAGCTATCTCTTTTGGCGACAGACCGAAATTTATTTTTTCCTAAAAGTTTGAAATTTAGAATCTATTTATATATCGAGCGCTATAACAATCAGGTAAATTTCATAGATTATGTCGTACACCGAAGCTGTAAAGGACTCTAAGCGAATAAAATTTAAGAGATTCTCAATATCAGTATCTCTTTAAATTTATTTTAGAATCACTTTAAGATTTCAATATTTTTACTTTACATTTTACGTCTCATTCAAATTAAAATACAATTTAAAAACATGCATATGAAGTTTTTAAAGAATAAAAACGTACCATTCTGAGAAAAAAAAGGATCTTTATTCATCTGACGTATTCTTTGCAAAATAACTGCGTCTTCATCGTGTATACCGTACTGTCGAAGAGACATCTTTGAATCTAATAACGGTTGTCCATTGAATAAAATAACAATTTCGTGTGCAGCAATTCCACTTTCGACTTCACAAAATGCTATAAAATTTTCCAATTCCAAATCTTCACTGACATCAAGAACAAAAATCTCATCACTGAGTGTTGTAACCGTCACCTTCATTCTAAATTATTATTATAAGTATCAGTTTGTTAATTAAATAGTCGCAGTATAGAGCATAATAATGATAATAATAATAATAATAATAATAATAATAATAATAATAATAATAATAATAATAATCCCTAAGTAGATTCATGACTAACAAGCTAACTCTTGACTAATGCAGTTACGGTTGTGAGTTTGTCAGTCCCCGTGTCTTGCAATCGTTGTTTACTTGACTATACACAGTAGGTTCCTAACCTATGACAAGCCTTGTGAGTTTCATAAAGCTAATTAAATGTGAGTAAAAAGAATAAATTAAAGAAGTATAAGTGCCAACTGTAGGAGAGTTAAATAAAAGCTCTCCTACAAAACATAAATACTCTAAAAGGCTTTCGGAAATAAGTCTCGGATGAGGGAAAAAATTTTGAAAAATAAAGATCTTTACTCTTTCTAATTTTAACTTTTTCAAAATGTTTACCCTTGCCCATCAACCTCTTATACTTATTACTTTCACAATCTAAAATTGGCACTATTAATAAACAAGAAGATTTTCAATTGATAAGTAAACAGTTCCTTAGAATCAACAGAAAGCTTAGCAATAATTTATGGTTTATCTAAAAATTAAAATTAATTATATTAGGAGGGTACCCCCTGCTTGCTCCGCTCGCCATCCCCCTCATTCGTCGTAGTGGAAACGCAAAATGTTAGGTATGTATAGGAAATAAAAACTATAGTATTTGAACTATATTATAAATTGACTTCATAATATAGAGAAAAATTACTGCCCCTCAATTATTATCTTTCAATTGTACAGGAACAAAAAAAAATTCTTACTTACTATTCTACTAATTTTTCGAAGTTTGATCTTTTTTGTTTTGGATTTTCTTAACAAATAAAAAAAAAAGCTGCGAATTCATCGGCACGTAGCTTCCTCCAACTAAATTCGTAGTTCCAATAAATGAAATATTGTTTGAATACACATAATTTATTATTGTTTTCAAATAAATAATCCACACACGCAAAAACGCGAAAATCCAATTTGAGGCACACAAGAGCAATCATATGCTCTGCTGTCGCATATATTATAACAACGAGGGATAAGATGAGTGCTCCCCATAGCTATAGATATAGTAGCTGATGTTAAATTCGTCGTTGATTCTTGTTATTCCTCTGAATTCTCCGTTTCTATATATATACATGTAGCTCTTTATTCCCGAATCGCAGGGGATAAAGTACTAACTTTATGCTGGATCGTGTTAAAAAATGCTATTTTTTGAAATATTGGATCTGATATATTTTTTATAATAATCAACTGACTAAACTAAAAAAAAAAGAATTGAAAATTTAACCAACGACAATTATACCTTTCATTTCATGTTAATTTCCAAAGCTTGCCCACTATTTTTAGATATGTTCATATTTTGATATTATTTTGTAGTGTTGAATATCTGTAAGCATAATATATTTCTCTCCATATTGGGTTATTGGGTTGAAATTATGCCTTTTTTCACATTATTTTTAACCTAACTTTATGAACGATTTTTACGTCATTTTGGCGCCCGCTCATTGGGCCTTCCGCTCACTTTTAATGGCCTTTATTATAGCTTCCCCATATTTGGGCGGCCCATGATATACATTTTACCTTTATTTGCTTCGCTCGCCAATGCCTCATTTGAATATAATATGCTATGATTAATTATTATCTATTAATTTACTAACTACTAACAGTTGGAACGGAGGGGTCAGTGGGCAGCTGGCGGGTATCTAACGAACCTTCACTGTCCGACCACAGATACATCCAATTCGAATATAAGGAAAGATGCTCGGAAACAAGAGCCTTTAGGAATCCCAGGAAAACGGACTGTGCGTTCTTTAGATAAAACCTTAGGAACGAGCTTAAATCCTTCAAACCAAGCTTTGGAACAACGGATGAGCTTGATCACTGGGCATTTGAGCTAGGTGAGATAGTAAACTTCTCTTTCCAGAGAAGCTGTCCCTGGACCATCCCAAAGGGAACATGGGGTACCCCATGGTGGAACCGGTAGCTAGAGGATCTGCGACGTGAAACGGGGAGGACCTTTAACAGGACCAAGAATACCCGCAATAGTGTCGATTGACAGATTCACAAGGAAGACCAGAGGCTATACAAAAACCGCATCAAGGTGGTGAGATTCAAGGGATGGAGGGACTACTGCGAGGATATCGAGAGATATCCAGACGCTGCCAGACTTCTCTGGATACTCGCGAAAAATCCTGAGGTATGGCTTGAAGCAATCAAACTGCCTACAGGAGAATACACAACCCCGGAAGAGTGTTTAAAACTACTTCTGGAAGCCAACTTCTCGGACTTTCGGCTCTTCCACGAGATGGGGGATGACAGTTCGGGTAGGAATAGGCAGCAGAAGGAGGCATGGGATCTGGCGGCGAAGGTCGTCACACCGGAAAAGGTCAAGTGGAGCATAAGGAACTTTCAACCCTTCAAGGCGCCGGGCATCGACGAAATCTATCCGACATTCCTACAAGAAGGGCTGGAGGAACTGGTTGGCCCCTTGGTAAAGCTCTTCAGAGCAAGTGTAGCTTTAGCTCATGTACCTGAAATATGGAAAACGGCCAAGGATGTGTTTATGAAGACAAGTCACACCACCGTCAAGGACTACAGACCTATAAGTCTTAACTCTTTTGTGTTCACTAGAAAGATTGGTGGATAGATTTATTTAAGACGATATCCTAACCGTGCTTCCTCTTCACCAAAACCAGCATGCGTACAGGGCGGGATTCTCTACGAAGACTGCCCTACACTCGGCGCTTTAGCGCATTGAAGAGCAGCTGGAAAGGGGGGAGGTAATGGTGGGAGTTTTTCTAGACATAGAGGGAGCGTTTAACTGCACCTCTATCGAAACAGTTGTCAAAAAGGCAGGACTGCACGGGATGCCTAGACCATTAATAAAATGGCTTCAGGGCATGTTTACAAGCAGGACTGTGATCTCGAGTCTCGGAAACGTAACGGTCTCCGGCAAGGTCAGTAAGGGATGCGCGCAGGGCGGGATGCTGTCAACCACCATCTGGTGCCTGGTGCAAATGGGCTACTGGAACCACTGAATGGGTGGGGCTACTACGCTCAAGCCTACACGGACGATTTCTTGATACTGATTAAAGGAACTGAAATTGGCGCAGCCATGGACGCCATGCAGCTTGCATTAAAGAAAGTGGAGAGATGGTGCTGCTCGACGGGACTCTCGGTTAATCCGGATAAAGTCGAAATGGTAATCTTCTCCCGCAAGTACAAGCTAGATGCCTACAGGGCGCCCAAACTCTCTGGAGTCGCCCTACAGGTAAAGGACTCAGCTAAGTACCTCGGCATTGTTCTTGATAAAAAGCTAACCTGGGAGAAGCATCTCACGGTCCAGTGCGATAAATTCCTAGTGGCTTTCTAGACATGTCGCAGGGCATTTGGCAGTACAGGGCACTCGACGCGGGAGCCATATTGACCTTCTGGAGAAGAGCAGGCTTACCTGCGTAGGGGATGCTACGACGAAGGGTGGTACAATGGTATATAGCCTAGGTACCAGGGATCTTGGTGGTTCCCCCTTCATAGTAATAATAATAATAATAATAATAATAATAATAATCCTAATAAACATTAACAATGTGTTTTTCTTAAATATCATTACTAACATTTATTACTCATTATATAATAAATGTTAGTAATGATATTTATGTCTCTACATTTATATTTATACATTTATTATGTGTTTTTCTTCAATGTTTATTAGACTTATTATTAGAGTAAAATGTATTGGTCTGGGTACACCTAAATAAATAGAGAAACAAATGTTTTTTAGTATAAAATTTATTCAATTTTTATTATTAACGTTTATTAATAAAAGAAGAGGTATCCCTAGTAGGCCTATTAAACTCTCATAATATGCATTACAAAACTGTTGCTTGAATTGAAAATATACTTAAAAAAACCCTTGCTCATATTTGTCTAATATGATAATATGTATGTACAATTTTTTGATTATGTTTTATATAAATTGCTTTTCTATGGATCTATATGAGCAAACTACTTTATAATTTTTCTAAAAAATATTAGATACATTAATATAAATATAATAATAGCATGATTACAGCACAATTTTACTTATGAAATTGCATGTCTTCTTAAATTGTCAGCTCTATAAAATCTTTTGTTAAAATAAGTACATTTAGAAGCTAGAGGAAAGCTCTTATCTTCTGCGCTCTGATTAGAGTTAATGCAGGAAAGGGGACAGACCGGGTTAAATGAATGATAGAACTTAGTGTATGATAACAACGACTTATATTGTAAGACTAGAAGTTATAGGAGACCGATAGGTCTGTCCAGATCGGCGGCCAGGCCGAGACTGATAAGACCACAAACTTGCCTCGCGCTCGCCACGGCGTGGTGGTCCGCCAGGTGGCGCGTTGGTTCCTTGGTGGTGCTCGGAGGGGACCCCCACAGCTACTCCCCCACCAGAGACAAGGGCGGATTGCCCGAGGAACGATGCGATGAGGAAGCTGGACGCGGCGCCTGTGCCGCAGATGATGCGGTTTGGGGGCGCTGATGCGATGTTGCCGAAAGAAGAAAAAAAAACAATATCTGCCGGGACAGCGTCCAGGTGTGTCAGTGCTGCAGGTTGTCACTGGAGTAGCCGGCAACCCGGAGCGTAGGGTCAACGGCGTTGAAAAGCGTCCTTGCTACACATCCTCGGGTGCCGGAATGCGCCAGGACATCGGTGCCGAGGATGTGGTTGAAACTGGACGATGCGCTGAGAGAGACCTCGCTGTTGCTATCCGTGGGTCCCAGCGTCGACTGCGATGGAAAGAAGGCTGGAGTGAGCGTCGTCGAGCGTCCTCGATAGCGCTAGCCCGTGCGCATAGTCGAGCGCACGGCCTGGTAGATGCTGGTGGGCCTGGGACAGCGGTGATGCGATGGCCTTGAGCGCTGTGACGTAGAATGGCGCGTTGCTGCCGCGGATAAATTGGCCGTGTTGGCGAGCGCGGCACGGGAATCGCGGCGTGTGGCGCAAAATGGCGGCCATGAGCGCCGCGACGTTGGCATTGAACGTCGTCCCTCGCTGAGCGTCCTCGGGTACCGGATGTGCCAGGACGTCGGTGCCGAGGATGCGGTTAAAGGCGACGCTGCGTGATGAACTGCTACTGCCCGGTCGACGATGAGCTATGCTGTGTCGACGTCGGGAGGATGCTCCGCTGCTGGCAGGGACGGTTTATTGTGCGCAGCAGAGCCGCCCTGTGGCGTGCTGAACGACGACGGTCGGCTGCTGGCGATGTCTGCAGGATCCGGTGTCGGCGTCGTCGTCAGCGTGATGGACCCATCACTGTACTGGTCGCGCGGCGTCTGTCACTGCGAGCGAGGCGTGTGGCTGCTCGCTGTGCCGTGCGAGACGTGGCGCGTTGCTGGGACGGCTGAAAATGACCGACCGGGCGCGAAAGCGAGAGAGACAACGAGACGCTCGAGAGCGAAGCGCGATGTGTAGCGCGAAATGGCGGTTTTGCGCGGCGCGACGGCGTTTCCGGCGCCGAGTGACAGGTTTCGCGAGGCGCGATGGGAAGAGCGACTCGACCTCGCGAAAGGATCCACCTGTCCAGGCGATGATGATGCCGACTGTGATGCGCCGGGGCGATGCTGTTGGTCACGGCGACGATGGCTCGATTAGAAGCCGCCGGTGATGTTGCAGCAGGTGCTGCGCTGCTGATGTACGTCGTCGTGTGCTGTCGTTTGCTGGCTGACGCGACACCCGGTGTCCGTGGGTTTCACCGGCTGTAGATGAGCCGGTGAGAATCGTCCTCTGCGGCTGTGCGTGGGCCTTAGAGGTGTAAAAAAAAAGAGGCGTCGGCGCGGGCTAATAATGGCCGACGCGAGACGTGATGCAGTTGAAACGGGTAAAAGCGTCGTCGCGCGGCTGGAAAGGGGCCAGCGCGAGACGTGATGTCCAAGATGATAAAAACGTTATTGCGCGGCTGAAAAGGGCCGCGCGAAAAGACGTGAGTTTGTCGGTGTAAAGACCGAGAGCTGCATAAAAGCTCGAAATGAGCGAAGGCTGCTGGCCGCCGATCGGAAAGCCGAGGCGAGCTCCGAAGAGAGCGAGCTCGCGATCGAGGCTTTGCGAAATGGTGCGGCGTCGAAAATGGCGCCGCGCGATGACTCGTGGATTGCGAGTTCTAAGACGGGGTCACCACTTTAGAAGCTAGAGGAAAGCTCCTATCTTCTGAGCTCTGATTAGAGTTAAGGCAGGAAAGGGGACAGACCGGGTTAAATGAATGATAGAACTTAGTGTATGATAACAACGACTTATATTGTAAGACTAGAAGTTACAGGAGACCGATAGGTCTGTCCAGATCGGCGGCCAGGCCGAGACTGATAAGACCACAAGCTCGCCTCGCGCTCGCCACGGCGTGGTGGTCCGCCAGGTGGCGCGTCGGTTCCTTGGTGGTGCCCGGAGAGGACCCCCACATACATATTTGTATATTTTTTTTAATGTAAAAGTAAGTGACGGATAAGTTGATTATGTCTTTTGAATAATATTCCACATTTGTGATAAAGAAAGATTTTGATAGCTGCATGCTACCTTATGTGCCTTTAATAATAAGAGGATCTGATTCCTTTTTTTATTGAATAAATACAAACTTCCGATTGGGATTTGAAAACAAAACTTAGTATGTTAAATTTTGTTTAGTAATATCGAATAAAAAATGAGACAATATCCACAATATGCATAAAAATAATGAATCTAAAAACGTTTAAACATATAAGTTTGCATGTATTTGTTCAAACTTATATTTTTCATACTCATAACATTGTGTTCAAATCTATGAAGATGTTAAGTATACTAAAAAAAAATTTCTATAAAATGACAATTATCCATTTATCTGGAATCAGAAAACTGTCAATATGTCCATCACCAATATTTAAAATAAAAGGAAAAACTAATATTTTCCGATATCATATTTATCTTTAATTTTGACACCTTGAAATTCTCCAGAATATACACGAACAAATGCTATAATTATTTTTAAAGATTTGTCGCCTACAGTAAATGGCTCAAAATATTCCCAATTCTCATTAACATGATTTACAATTTTTGCTCTAATTTTCATATGATTTTCTTCCGTATTAAACAAAAAATACGAAAAGTAACGAAATAAGCAATTGCCGTCTCCAAGAATTTTTTTTTATATTTCATATTCTGACATGTTATTGGATGTTCTGTCTATCTACTATGTTAAAATTTTATCGATTGATAATACTCAACTATCAATGTTGAGTATGGTTCTCTTTATCTCTCTTTTACTCTTTCTCTCTCTCCTTCTCTCTTTCAAATGATTGCAGCCTGGATTTAGAATCCCGCACAATAATTTATACACAAAAACTCGCGATTTAATTTTGAATTCAGTTTTATAGGAATAACCAAACTATTTGTGCATATAGCATTAAAAAATCCCGAGTAAAACTTCGAATTTAACTCAAAGGTAACCAAATTTTTGACGCGACGTGAATACGAAGCCGCTAAGAATTTGTTGTTTTATGTTGTTGATACGTTTGCTATGCATTATGTTATAGGTAACCAATGCGAGTTTAAACATCATAGATTTTCGAATATCGAATACAATTAAAGTTAGAACTGCAGTAGAAATATTGTCAACTTTTAAATTACTACCTATTTGAAAATTGGAGATTGGCGAGCGAAGCGAGTTTAATTCAAAAATTAATCATTTTGGAATAAACAATCAAAATCGTACTAAGAAGATTTAAAAATTATAAAATTGAAATTAGGAGGTTGGCGAGCGAAGCGAGCAGGTGGGTACCCCCCCCCCCCCCTAGTCAACTATTAAAAGTTTTACAAATGATATTACGGATTATTTAAACCTGAATATTCATAGAAAATCTAAGTGATTCATACTGGACGACACTTTTTGAAAAACCCCAAATCGTGACTTTTACAGAGTTTGCTATAAATAATTATTGACTCTGTATAGGGTCACGAAAAGTTTTATTTTTATAGAAAACGGGTCAATGAAGCTTTAGTCTCGTTGCACTTGCAGAGGTGAGGTTGGAAGAAATTGGGCACGTGTGTCCGATTGAATTTTGTATTTATTTAGATGTTTAGTACTATTACAATCGCATTTTGGCTCAGCATCGCGAAGGTGTCCTTGGCTTTCTTCTGTCGTACGGGCGAAAGGCGACGGCTCTCGGCGTGTACCGGAGGTCCTGGCGTCGTCTCGATGTGGTGTTGCACCTTGTGCTTTACCGAGTTTCCTCGAAAAGTCGGCGGGCGCGTCAGATTAGGGTATTTCGCAAGTAGCTGATGATACGGAGAATCACCTACTACTGTTTTTATACCCGGTTCTTTTCCTCCGGTTGGAGACCCGCGCGATGACAAACCGGTCGCCTATCTGCTCTCCCTCTAGTAGCTTCCGCACTCGCGCGCCGTCCGATTCCGCAAACCGCTCGACCATTTTTGTCTTCAAATCCTTGTACTTATCCGTGGCAGGTGGCTCAGTCAGGACGTCTTCCATCTGGTTGATGGCCCTCTCCGTCAAACTCGAAATGGTGTTACAATATTTAATGTTGTCGTCTGTAATACCCGCAGTGACGAACTGTGCCTCCAACAGCGTGAACCAAACCTTGATTTTGTTTTCAAGGAAAGGTGGTGCGCGAAAATTCCGCAGCGCGTGCACATTCACCACGGGCGCCGAATTGGCGGACACGTCACTGGTTTCTGGCATTTTGAGAACGCTCGACTACACGCAAGTACACAAAACACTTAGGAATTTTCCAATCACTTCCTTCACCTTAAAATCACGTCGGGGTCACCAATTTTTAGTCTCGTTGCGCTTGCAGAGGTGAGGTTGGAAGAAATTGGGCACGTGTGTCCGATTGAACTTTGTATTTATTTAGATGCTTAGTACTATTACAATCGCTTCTTGGCTCGGCGGAACGCAGACTGCAGGAGAGGCAGAGAGGCCTAGGTCTGTGCTAGTCTCTAGTTCGAGCGAAAGTGGCGAGTGCCCCCAGCGAAGCCACCCCTCAGACCTCGGAAGGAAGACGTTGGTCTCGCTCATGAGGCCCGAAGGGAAGGGATAGCTTGGGCACTTTAGCGGATGAGCGGAGCGCGTGCTTTTTGAGAATTCCGAGGATTATCGAGCGCGCGAGCGGCCGATCGTTTTATTGCTTTAAGTGCAATAGACGACGGACCGCTTGGCTGCCGAAAATCCGGGGACTGCCTCGTCTGAGGGATTAGCGAGCGCGCGCGCGGCGGATCGCTTTATTGCGGTGAGGCAATAAAGCGAGGGACCGCTTGGCGAAAACTGGAGAGCGTTGTAAACGCTCTCTACTAGGCCCCACAGATGCGGAAAACATGCACGCCACAAAGATGTCTGTTGTTGGCCATTAATTTTGTCTGGTTCTATCAAAAGTTACAGGCAAAATTATTAAGATGATTCATACTCTGAACGACTCTCCCCTAATTTATGATATAGAGATGATGAGTTGCTGTGTCCTTGCCATATTAACTTTATTAGATCGACTGAGAGACGAGAGGGTTAATGCTATACTTAGATTCGTGTTAGATAACCTTTTGGATTTTACCTGTGTATATAAACTGAATTTACGAATTTACTTTACTTTGACTCGAGCCCCACGCTTCACTGTTTTCCTCTCGAATTCAATAATAAAATCGTGTCAAGTCTTTTAATTTTTCCATTAAAATCTTTGTCCTGCTCCTAGCTGAGAGTTGCGAAAAAGACGTTACTACTCACTGCTAAAACGACAAAAACGCTAATTGACGTTCATGTAGATACGCTTTTTCTCGAAAAACACATAGTAAATTATTACGTTTGTACACAAAAAAGACAGCGATTTTTTCAATGTTTCATTTTGCCAAAAAATCAAGTTTTGCAGTTAGAAAGCTGTGAGAGAGATAGCCCTACAGATCGCAATGGTCAGAAGATTTCGAGGAAATCATCGGCGGTTAGTGAGTCATACTTCAACCGGCAGCTTCTACTTGCAACACAGCGTATCCTACACTACGAGCGAGGTACATGTACACCGAAAGAAGCATATATTTACCTGCACGTGTGCATCTTGAAAAGAATTGGCAGCGGTTTTTTCGATGTTACTAGTAATAATTAATTACTAGTAATAATTAATTACTAGTAATAATTAATTCTCTGAAGTTTTTGTTATTTAAATAATAGTTAATTGTAACATCAATTAATTTTCTGACCTAAATTCTCTAATTTTTTAACTATTTAATGAACATGACTACAGGTTAGAAAATTATTTAAGGTCACAATTAACAATGATTTTAATAACAATAACTCAAGAGAATCAATTTTAACTAGAAACCTTGAAATAGTACATTACACAACTAGGGACGAAAATTGGCTTTTTCAAGCAAGGATAATGATTAAGCACGAGTGGGTGTCATGGTCGCCGCAGGCGCCCGAGACGGACACGATTACTCAATCATCATTCAAGTCTGAAAAAGCTAATTCGCCCCTTGTTGTGTACCGTGCTTTTTATAATCAGGGCATAGATAGCGCTCTTTTAAGCCTGCCTAAAAAAGCATAATTTTGAAAATTTTGGAGGCGAAAGTGCTGCCTACTTTCGCCCAAAGGGAAAATCACTTTGGCCTTGAGATATATGTATAGATGTGTGTTTGAGTGTGTTTATACGTGGATATACAAACAAAAAGGCCTTTCGCCCAGGTTTGAAAAACTCGACATTCGCTCTACCTTTTTGTAGGCGAAAAGCGCGTTTATGATGGATGTGTTATGAACAAAAATTATATTTCTATACATGTGAATAGTTTTCATGCATTAACCGTCAAAGAAAGCGAATAGCTCAAATGGTAGAGCAATGGATTTCCACGCCAAGGGTTCAAATATCGATTACATTTTTTTTTTAATTTGATCCTTTTTTATTGCTAATTATCCATTTTCTTAATTTATAAATATTGTTTTAACATTTTTAATAATATTCCTAAATTTTACTATACATCACGAGATAGTACGCGATTATCGCGTGATAACCACGTAAAAAATTGATCGAAAATCTCATGTGGTTTTCGCATGATTTTCACGTAGTTATCATGTGATTTTTTTTAGTAGGGTTCTGCTCCCTTTAATTTTTTATTCCTTTGCAACATCGAGCAGCGACTCATAAAAGCATACTCATAAAAACAACTCTTAAATAGCGTAAGAGAATTGCTTAAACAGATGCTGACAGGTATTGAATTTTAGAGACGCATTCCTTGAATTTGGAAAGAGCGTTTATATAGTTTAGTCGTAGCAAGTGGGATAACAAACGCAGAAAAGACATTTAGAACTAAGCGGCGCAAATCTTTAATGACCTTTGGAATAACTCCACAAGATAGCTAGATTTGTTGCGGGTGAAAACTTAATACAAAGCTAGCCCAAGTGTTCGGGTTAGGAGCGGAAGGATGATGTGTGTGGTAGTTTGGCTTGAACGTGGAGTCCGTATGTATATAATTTATTTCGGTATATTATAAGTCTCGATACAAGTTTACAAAGTTCTATTCGCAGTGTCGTCTTAACCTAGGTTATCTCTCTACTACTCTTGACGAGAGCTGCGAAAGTGTAGGTCCGTTAGAATTTCCCCCTCTACAGGGTCGTTTCTATCTCCTTGTTCTGCTTGGAGGACTGCGCTGTTTTCAGATCGGCGGGCGTTTTTCATTTTTTTGCCGCATTTGCGGGCAAAAAAAAAATGAAAAAGACCCGCTAAAATTTTTCGGAAAATTTTCTGTATGTATTTGTTATAAATTCTATGATAAAAAATACTTATGCACCCTTTTTTCTGTGTACAATAAATTAAAAATAGTTAAGAAATTTAAAAATTAATCTACAAAGAATGTGGTCGCCGCATCTGAAAAAAGTTACTTTAGTCCCGCTTAATAGGACGGAAAAACGGAAAAATCCATACTTATGTTACAAAAAATATGGTGTGCATCAGGGGCTATGTGGGCTTTTTGGCCTCGTGTCTCGTGTGGTTGCAGTACTCGTCTGCGGCTCGTGAACGCCCTCGCGTTCGGCTCCGGCTAACTCGCCTTGACTCGTACTGCAAACTCCATACTCGGCCTAAAAAAGCCACTTTACACCCTTGGTACACAATATACTAGTTAAGCAGATAAAAATCTAAAAGAATAAATTTCTCCTTAAATTTTTTAAACACTTTTGCGAGTTTCAGCCACGTAATAATGCATTTTTGGACTCTTTTTTGAGGTTATGGACGAAAGGTGACCCCATAGACCAAAACTAAGGGTGGATTCGTCTTCAGCGGGAAAAAATACACGCGACTAAGCTTCTTCCCTAATTTTCTGACCAATTTTGCGAGTCTCAGCCACGTAATAATGCATTATTGGGCTGTTTTTTGAGGTTATGGACAAAAGATGACCCCATAGGCCAAAACTAAGGGTGGATTCATGTTCAGCGGGAACAAATACATGCGAATAAGTTTTGTTATTAATTTTTTCTCTGGCCCTGCAAGTTTTAAGGATATATAACTGCTATTCCGTAGTCATACTCGTGTACTGTCGGAGCTGCACCAGTCCAACATTTTGAAGTTCGCAAAAAGGCCACTCAGTAATGGCAACTAGATACAATAAGCTAAATTTTAAGCCCGGGCAGGAATCATTTCGAGCCTCTGATTTTTGGACAGAGGGGGGTGGTCGGTTTCAAAAAGAATGACCCATATACACACATATATATATATACACATATATATACACACACTAAAAATAAATAAAAGTATAGTTGAAAGAATATATACTATAATATATACTTTAATGATGATCGAATCCAAAGTGACGCAGATGACAAATTGACAAACACGATACTTGCAGAGTTTTTGGATTTATAAACACCTAATGAATTGCCATATGCGGTATCCACGCAATTTTCGATCGATCAGGCTAAAATTTTGGGAGGAGTCTCCTCTTGCACAAACCTAAAAACTAAGTTATTTCATCCCAATTGTCTACGTTTTTTTAAAATGCGAACACAATTTGTTTAATTTTGGCGTGATTTTGAATAAAATTTTGGTGTTACACGATCATCTCTGAAAAGCTTTATTCAATCAGACTAAAAATTTGTGTGCGAACTTCTCTCATAATAGTAAGGTGCCAAATTTATTTTGGGCTTAATCCTGCACAAATGCCCAGAATGTCGTCACCTCCAAAAATCGCTAAAAATGTTTTTTTGGCTTTAACTCGAATTCTAAGCCTTCTACAAAAAAAGTTTAGTGGAATAGTTGTATACTTTTAAAAAATACAAAAATTTTCCTGTTGACATCAAATCATGAAAATGCTTATAACTCGAGTAAACGGCCCAAAATCGGTTTTTAACATCTAAAAATCCAATTATTGGCCATGAACCTTTGCAGTTTTACGTTTATATGACAATATGAAATGTAAAAGTTGTAGGAGTTTTGTAGGAATATCTCCTTATTATTATGAGCTTATAGTTAAATTCTGAACATTATCCCATAGATGTATATAAATAAGACAACATAAACGTAATTGTATAAACTCGCAATAAGCGCATGAAATTTGACAACAGATAATTGATATTTTTTAAATTAAATCAGCACAATTTACTTAAAAATTTGAGTATATTGTACTGAACTAGAAAACCTAAAATAACGAAAATAACTCAGATTGAAGAAAGGCTCTGAGAAGCCTGACAGTTCCCTCTAAACTAAGGCTATACTCTAAACAATCAATTTTATAAATTATGCCCTACTACTAAATCAAATCTTGGCTGGACTAATTAATAAAAATCTCCTATTTTGTTCCATAGAATCCTCTTGAAAATATTATCCCTTGCTGCAAATGCTTGCTATTATGTTTAATTTTTTCACCTAAAAAAAAGGATAAAATTAAAATCAAAAAATAAGCTCTGCAATGTAAATAATATTCTAAGTGAAACCATTTATGCACTAAATGCATGGTTATACATGAGTCTGTTACTACAACTATCTGTTTGCAGTTACCTGTCTTATCTACTAGGTGAAATTCAAATATATAATGCGTCTATGCATTATATATTTTAATTTCCCCTAGTAGATAAGACAGGTAACTGCAAACAGACAGTCCACTTGTAGACGACATGATAAGATCCCACTTTATAGACACCAGAAAATGTTACGAGTGAAGAGTGCAACGAAAAAGAGACGGACCCCGGGCTTGAACCGAGATCCTCTGGCTTGCAAGGCAGACGCTCTAACGTCGCGCCACGGCCGCCACCGCATTGCACTCTTCTACTCGCTCTCTTATAGTAATTAGACACCCGTGACGTGTATCCACACGTGACAATATTATATATATTTTCAATAGAATTATTTTTTTAATTACACCAAATAAAGAATTTTATGAGACGGATATTTTGTTGTTTTTTTTTGTAGGATTTAACCCAGGCTTTACCTCGTAATATAGCGAATAGCAAAACAGGGTCTATGATACGATGCATTATAGGTACACAATAAATGTACCAAAAAAATGTTTAACTACCGCAGATGACATAAGTATATGATCTGCGTTAGAATTACAGGAAGATCAACATTATAAGTCCAGAAAAATTCCTTGAAAAATCCGGAAGGTACAAAATTTAATCTTTCGATCGAGAGGTTCTAGAGAGCAGACATGCTTACAAACGCTTTGCTTCTGCACGAATATATAAGTCGGACTCGGGCTCAGCCCAAGTCTTTGCATATCGTGTATCGAGTACTGTGTGCCCGTGCTAGTCCACAACTCAACCCAAAAATGGAAAACCAAGACAAATCTCAACCAACTGAAAATAATTTACCTACCTTCGTCATACAGAACCAAAAAACTTACGCTAACGCAACTCAAAATCTTCTAAAAAAGGATCAAGGCAACTTATTGGACTGCGTGGATGGACTAAATTTATCCGACTACACCTGCACCGTTGGGGATCAAACCAAGTAATCAAGGACGGTATTCTGAAAGACTAGGCGGCTGTCGCCAAGACGGCAAATACCGGTGAAAGTTCCCAGGGGAGTCACCGGGCGGCTGCAGGGTTCGCCTCAGCGGCAAATACCGGCAGGGCACATGTCGTCCCGTTCAAGGAAAAGACAGAGGAAGAGCCGGGACAGACGGAAGTCGAGGTTATGGAAGTCGATCCCGGCCATAATAAGGTAAATGTAGAGGTAGATGCGGGTAGCGGTGCTCTCGAACAAGATGGCTGATCAAGGGCAACGCAACAGCGTGAACAATATGAATGGGGACGGATCTGTACCGGATACCACCATAGCGTTCCGCAGATTAATGTGCACCATTGCAGATCAAACGTATGGCGAGGGTGCGTACAGGTATTTGCGAAATCCAAGAACCTCGGATTCACAACGGTAAAATCTCTGGCTTAAACGGAATAGGTACACTGATCAGCAGCAGTCCAGTCTCGACTAGAACGTGCCTTATTGTTAATGTGCTACAGGTGCCAAAGTACTGCTCAAGGGATTTATGTACGGCGAGGGTAAGTTACAAGGATACCGATGGTGAGCGGAAAGTCATTACGATTGCCGCAGCATACTTTCCTTACGAGGAAGCGTGCCCACCAGAGGAAATGGTCGCATTAATTAGAAAATGCGAAGCCGAAGGCACTAAGCTTGATGAGCTGTGATGCAAACGTACATCACACATGTTGGGGAAGCACTGACTGCAATTCTAGAGGAGAAAGTCTATTGGAGTTCTTAGCAGCAACAAACATGGACTTTCTCAATACGGGCACCCGCGTTCCGAAACGCCATAAGGGAGGACATCAGAGACATCACTCTGGCCTCCAGGAACGTGTGGTCTGAGGTTATGGACTGGAGGGTGTCGGCAGAAGTCTCCATATCGGATCACCAACACATAGTGTTCAGGCTCGGCGGACAAAGTACGCTCGACCAGCTCATAAGGAACCCTAGGAAAACAAACTGGGTAGGTTACAAAGAGGAATTTAAGGCCAAGATCAGTTGCTTTCCTGTCACATACAGGACGGCGGAGGACATCGATCACTGCAGTAGGATCCTAAGGGAACAATAATAAGTTCTTACGAGAACAATTGTGCACTTAGGCTAAAGAGGCAATAGAAGGGCACTCCCTGGTGGCATAAGTCACTAGAGAAACGCAGAAAGAAAGTAAGGCTGCTATACAACCGGTCCAAGCGCACGAAGAGTGTCAAGGAGTGTCAAGGAGCTAAAGGAATATAAGAAGGAGATCTGACTGGACTATGACTACGGTTAAGGTTTTTATGTAAACTGTATAGCCTTAAAGTTTTATGATAAATACTGGTTTATTGCTATAAAAAAAAATTAATTTTGGCCTGTTAACTCGAATTCAAAGCATTTTTACGCTTAAGTGTCAATAGGTAAAAGTTATATTTCCTCGGGATCTACAACTTTTCTTTTCAACTCTTTTTTTTTTAGAATGCATAGAATTCGAGTTATAGCCAAAAAAAACCGTTTTTAGCGTTTTTTGGATGTGACCGCATTGTGCGTATACTTGCAGGATCAAGCCCAAAATAAATTTGGTATCTTGCAATTGTGCGAAAAGTTTGCATACAAATATTTAGCCCGATTAAATAAAGTCTCTCAGAGATAATCGTGTAACACCAAAATTTTTCTTCAAAAGTATACGTAAAAATCAAAAAAATTGTGCCCGCATTTAAAAAAAACGTAGACGATTGGGATGAAATAACTTAGTTTTGAGGTTTGTGCAAGAGGAGATATCGCATCTCACATATTTTTCGAAGACAAAACTATATGGCTTCGGTGTCGCGGTCATGCCTAAAAATTTTGAGGTATTATGAACAACAAAATGGGAAAACAGAAAAATAGTAATACCATAAGTTATATAAAGGTTAATAATAATGAAATTACGGATAAAGTCGAGATAGCAAAGATAATGAACAAATTTTTTTTGTGATATTGGCTGCAAATTGTCTGATAATATAGTAAAACCAAATTGTTAAGTCGCTACATTTTGTTCAACGCAAACTATGCATTGAACGTGAAACTAAGTTCGTTTCTGCACCAGCGCGCACCTAATGTGTGTATTTGTGTACCGACAGCGTTTGCGTGATGGCAGCACCGCGCTGTATTGCCGCTACCATCTTAAGCGGGACTCTCCCGCTTCTTTCGCGTGGCAGGACCGCCAGTCCTCGACTATCCTTTCAAGCTCCCTTGTGACTCTCTATCTCACTGAGACTGATAGGTATCCTTTGCGTATAGCGAAACTAATCTGTCTCACCGAGACTGCCAGGCATCCTTTTTCTATAGCGAATCTAATCTATCTCAACGAGACTGCCAGGCATATTCTGCCTACAGCGAATCTAATATCATCGAAAATTGTGTGTGTGTGCTTGCATTATAATTTCAGTGATACAAATCATGAAACCACGCGTTCGTCGTGCGTGTTGCACCATTGTCCTCCGCGACGTCACGCCGCGACTTATTGTTCAGATTCGTACTTCGCTTTAGTGATTAAATCGTTCTTTTGTTTATATTAATTTAAGTGCTTTCAGTGTAGTTTTTTAAGAAAATAAAAGGGTTTTTGTGCCGAAAGGCTTTTTCCTCTAACATAGTGTAAATTCAGTCAATCTAACCCTTCATTCTTATCCTAAAAATTCCAAACAAATCATGTTTTTCGAACTAGGCTTTTATGTGCCTTCCATAAAAAAGCCACTACTTTTCACAAATCATTCCAAATTTAAACAATCAGATACAAATCCAAATTCAATATTTCTTAAACCTACAAGTACCAGTAAAGCAATAAATATAATCAACAATCTGAACTTAAAAAGCGATAATGTTGATAAGATAAATAGTAAGACTTTAAAGATTTTTGGAAGCTGTATCTCGATACCATCAACACATATTTTCAATATGTTTATCGAAAATGCAATTTGGCTAGATGCATTGAAAAAGGCTGAAATCGTACCAGTATATAAAGCAGGTGAATAGCATAACATCAATAATTACAAGCTAATTTTACTCATATGCGAAAATTTTTGAAAGAATAATATACAATAGTTCATAAAAATAATATTTTATCCAAGCATCAATGTGGATTTAGAAAAAATATTGGCTCGAAGGATACGTTAAATTACATTACGGAAGTATTGTATAATAATTTGGATAGGAATATACGAACAATTGTTACTTTCCTAGATCTGCCCAAGCTTTCGATACGGTCGATCATAAATTACTACTTAAAAAACTTTACTGTATAGGCATTAGAGGTCAGGCTATTGATCTTCTTTCAAGCTACCTTGATAATAGATACCAGACAGTTAAAATCGGAGAAAGTAAAAGTGATCATTCATTAATAAACACAGGTGGCCCTCAGGGTACTATCCTGGGGCCACTACTATTTATAATATATATTAATGATGTCTTCAAGGAGATCCTCTTATAGACTCTATTATGTCTTATGCTGACGATACTGCCATAATAGCCACTGGAGAGACTTGGTTCCTTTTGGTTGTAGTGTGTCTTATATGGGTTGGCCCGATTAAGGAATTCTTGACTATCATTAATTCAATAAAATAATAATCTAGATTCATGCTTTTTAAATTCGAGAGAGTTTTTCTTATTTCTTAATTTCTCTCTTATACCTATCAGTATAAAACTCTCACTCATAACATGGTTATATATAACTGGCTATCGGTGAATAAATTATCACTAAATGTAGATGAAATAGTCGGCATTACATTCGGAAGCTATGGTAATAGTGTACCGGTACACATAGAAGTAAAAATCCAGGATAGGATGTTGACTAGAGTGGAGAGTTGTAAATACCTTAGAATTGTTTTTGACTATAATTTGGAGTAGGATAAACATATTCAATATATAATTAACAAAACAAAGTACTTAGTATATATTTTTTATAAGCTAGCAAACTTCATGTCATAGGTAACACTACGAATGATATATTATGCTTTTTTCCATAACATGATAAGCTATAGAATCTTAGCCTGGGGTGGAGTGTATAAAAATAATCGAGATCTGGTACAAAAATTAAAAGTAAAATATTGAAGATAATTAATAAAAACAGTTTTAACGTATAGGACAGCCCTCTAAACCTAGAATAACTTTTTATCTTAGAGGCAATAATACATTATAACAACCTTAAAACCCAGTACTTAAGTTCTAAAAGTTTTACTAGGAAAAAGAGTTTAATTATAGCTAAAAGTTATAAAAGAGTCGGTGATAAAAAAGTCTCAACAAAGTAATCATTACATATAACGCGCTAGTAAATAGTCTAAAAATAGTAGATATAAATAAACTATCTGATCAGAATTTAATCAAGAAGTGGATTAAAATAAATTGTTGACTATTTATACATCATAATTTAACATAGGAATTATTTAAATGAAATTTGTTGTGATTGCGTGCGAAATAAACTATAAGCAACAGAAGTTATTGTTAAATACACAATAAATAAACATGCGATTGATGCCTTTAGTTTGTGACATACAACATAAAAAGGAAAGTTTTTTTTAGATTTTAAGTATATTTTAATATTTTGTATTTTATTATGTAATGCCAGTGCTTGTGAACTGGTAACATGTTTACCTCTGCAAGGTACTGAGTGTCTCTATCAATTATACTCTGTATTTGTCTCTATAGTTATACTCTGTACTATATCTGGAATAAATAAAAAAATTAATAAGATTTTGAATTTTTATTTTAAATTTACAACTTTTTAATATAATGTTAACAATCACACACAGTGTATTTGTATGAGTCGTAGATTCAAATTTAAAATTATAACGTCCTTTAGCCGATATTAGTGATGTGCACAGTTATTCGCACTAACATATGTTAGGCTGCAGTATATCTATATTGTGTTCTCAGTGCTTTGTCCGTTGTCGTACTATCTCGGATGTTTCCGTCAGAATAAATAAATAAATAAGTAAATAAATAAATATATATATTTTCATATACTTTCGACTGTGTTATTACATACTAGTCATGCGTTGACACTCTGTACTGTGCCTCTGGTATAATCGTTTTTTGACAGTATGTACCGGATAATAAATAATGTAACCTGCTAGTAATAAGAACTAATATTTACAAAATTATTACTTATATGTACTAACTTCCTTTATGTATATTTTTTAATAAGGCCCCATTATTTCAAATAAGGTCCCAAAACAGGGACGAAAGGTTACCGAAAAGAGAAAGAGGAATATTATTTTAATTTTCCCATTGGGCTAGCTCTCACTTTTGATTTTTCTAAAAATTTCTTAAATTATATAATTCTACAAAAAACAAACAAGAAACTTTTTCTTTAAACTTTATAAATGAAAATCTTATGGATGAGATTGTATCAAAACTACTTTTTTGTTTGAAAATAATTTCAGCTTTATAACGCATTTTCAACGTAGTTTTTATTTGATTCAAACTTTTTAGTTATTTTTAATCATTGTAACGTAATCTTCTACGGGGATTGCGTTGATTGGGTGCTGTAGTAGTGAGCCTTTTTATTCCCTTACTTTTAAAATCCCTTATCTTGAATCATAAAATATAGGACACTTTTAAAGAAAGCGTACTCTTTCTTCTGCTGAGTAGCCTTGACGTAACAAAAAGTCTGAATACAAACCTGTACAAAAATAAAATATTTTTATTAAGTGATTGAATACATGGAATTTGATTAATTTAATTTTCTAAAAAGGTATCTTACTTATAAGTGATCTTAGTAGATTGTTTTCAATCAGTTAGACAGGAAACCTTCCAGGGATATGATTTTTAACTTTGCTCATATTTAACGCTCTATTGCATAAGACACGCTTAGCCCATATGTGCAAAGTCAGATAAATTAAAAATATAGAGGGTCTCTCTCTTTTTAATAGCTCCCGATGAAAACTTCCAATGCACATATTTTCTTAAAGATAAATCTACAAATTATGCATCTTTTTAAAGTAGATGTCGATTGGATTTGTATTATTTTTTTGCATTGGAAATACACGTGGGTGTTTAGCGACTATAGAAAACCTCACCTAATCTCAAAGTACTGTTATTTTAGCGAAAAACGCTATTATGAATAGGTTTCAGTAAATAATCAGCAGACAGGTAAAGTGTTAAGTTCAAAGAATCATTTTAGCAAAACTAGAACTCAATCTGGCTTAGTTTTTTTTATGTACAACATTTTATGGCATAGTACGGGTGTGAAAAAAATCACGGATAAGGCGACGCATTACGCTCCACTTCCTAATTTCCGTGCTAAATACAGATTTTCGTTCCACGCAGTGCCGAGCTCTCTGCGTGCTGAGTATATCTATGTCTATACTCTCTTGTTTGCCCTGTAAGCTCGAGCCAGAGGTCTTCAGTACGCGTTAGCACTGCCATGGCCACCACGCACCAATTAAGAATGTTAATACGCAAGCGCAGCCTAAGGGGATCTTGGTTTCCAGCCCCAAATCGGTGTTAAATGTATATCTATCTGTCTATCTATCTATCTATCTAACTATATATATATATATATATATATATATATATATATATATATATATGCTTACGGACACGTTCTTGCATGCGCGAGTTAGGTCAGGTGATACGAACACGCACCGCGCATGCGTGAGCGTATATATGGATATACATTTAACACGGGTTTGGGGCTAGGAACCAAGACGCCCTCTGAGCTAAGCTTGCGTGTCAATATTCCTAATAGAAGAACAGAATATAATGTCAAAAGAATGGAGGACAACCACCACTCAAAATAACATTATTTTTCGCACAATTACTGCGAATTTTGCAAAACCCAAGGCATTTTTAGAATTCGCAATTAAATTGCAAACTTTTTATGCTATTCTTATGACAATATAATACTATTTCTAGATTTTGGTATATAGAATAAGTCAGGCAGCATATTTATACGATATAAAAACCGTACATGGCACCACCGTATCGATATTTGTATACTACATTTACAGATACTATCGCATAGTAGAGCTGCTTGAATTGTCATATGTCAAAACGACAATAATTTATGTATCACTACACTTAATATTGTAGATCTTACACTACAAAAAACTGATGAAATCGCTGTTGCTCAATAAGCTATTGGTGATCCGTGTGCTTTTCAAATTACAATGGACAATAGAATAATAGTACATTACACAACTAGTGCTCAATCATCATCCGAGTCTGAAAAAACCAATTCGCCCCTTGTTGTGTACTGTGCTTTTTATAATCAGGGCATTGATAGCGCTCTTTTTAGCCTACCTAGAAAAGCAGAATTTTGGAAATTTAAAAAATTTTAAAAATTCTGAAAATTTTGAAAGTTTTAGGGGTGAAAGTGCTGTCTACTTTTGCTCCCGGGGCGAAAGTGTTCTTGACTTGACTTGACTCCCAGGGCGCAAGTAAGAACTTTCGTCCCGAGTAAAAAAACACTTTCGCTTTAATATATATATATATATATATATATATATATATTAGACTGACCCTTCTTTACCAAATTGCCTGGATACTGGCTCCCCTCACCGAAATCGATAGTTTCTACCTAAAAACTTAGAGTTCCGCCAAAATTACCGATTAAAAAAGCTTTTAACCCGTTTCACTTTCATAAAAACGCTTTATTTTTAGTTCTTTTCAAAATTTGCATGCTTTTGAGCTCCCCCTTCTCTATATATTTTTTTAGGAACTTCTAATCTACTTAGATAATTAATGTGGGTGTAAATAGAGCCTCTAGTAGTGATTTTTAGAGAAAAAAAATTTTTTGGCCAAAATTGAGGGATTTATTTCAGTTAAAAAATTCACAAAAATGCCCTTGTTTCGCGGTTTTTCTAGTTTACTGATGGGTTATCGCCCATCGAGGTGAAAATAAGTTTTATAGCCAAAAAGTAGAGTTTGAAACCTTCAAATTTGTTTTTTAAACCAAGTATCTAAAGTGCTTTCGAAACCATGATATGAACATTATTAGGTTTTTGAAATCCATAAATCATCACTCGATTGCAGCGCTGCCAAGACTTAGCTAGTAAAGTCATAGAATATATTATATCAATAGATTACAATTGATAGGCGGGTGCTAATTGCGCGTATAAAAAACTATTTACGTTGCAAACAATTTTTTTTTTCTATTTTATTCAATAAATAATATAAATTTATCATTTTATAGCACCCAGAACATTTTATTTAATAACTAAAGAACTATCCAACGCGAATGTGTAAGGTCAGATTGTTAATAATTGAATTCGCAAGTTAAGACGTCACTAGAGGACGGTGACATCAGCTCTGTAAGTTATATAAAAACCGCGTGACCTTAAGGCCAGCAGAGCGGACGGAGACACGGAGTAGCAGTTCACTTGCGATTGCGAGTCTGTTATTTTTTACGTGCGAAGACCCTAAATAATACCGTCTGTATGTGTTTACCAAATAAACGTAAAACTGTCAACTGTGTGTGTTGTTTTGCAATTGTAAAGTAAATATCGGTGAATCTCTGACAAATCGAGTGCTCAAAATTTCTCTTGAAACATGTTTTTTTGTTGTTAAGCTTCGTATGAGCATCTCTGAATTTTTTCTGATTTTTTCCATCACTTTCTACCGATTTACAGAGGCTCAAAGTTGCCACTTCAAGTTTTTTTCTGCTTTTCATGCCTATTTTAATTAATTGGAAGCTCCAAAGGAAAGCATTTTTATCATTTCGTGTAAGTTTTTCATTTCAAGAATCAATTTACTTATACAAAAGCGATTCTGAAATCTGAATTTTTTGAATGAATAAAAAAGTCATATTTAAAATATTGTTTTTTTCATTTAAGGGGATACAACACTTTTAAACCCTAAAAAAAGATTAATGAGTAAAAATGACAAAATTAAAGTAAATTAATTAAAATTTTTTAAGTGATATTTAATATAAATACCTTTAAGTTTACCGTACTAAAACTTAAATAACCTCTGCTTACCCACTGTGGCATTCAGTGCAATATTTTGTGAAATTTTTTACTTTCTGTAGGATTCCAAGTGAACGAGTGGTTCTTTTGAGCTAAAATTTTAGAAGGATACTTTGTACACTCGTAGTTTTAGAATGAATGCAGGGATTTTAATTTGAATGTTTAGAAATTGTTTGGCGATGAAAATACTGAATTTTTTTCTTTTTTAGCGCTTATTATGCCACCTTTTTGTTAATTAAACAATTTCTAAACATTCAAATTAAAATCCCTGCATTTATACCAAAACTTCAGGCGTACAAAGTATGCTCAAAAAATTTTAGCCCAAAAGAACCACCCGTTCACTCGGAATCCTACGGACAGTGAGCTGGAATCAGTAAAAACCTCATTATGAGAAAATCAACATTAAAGTTTAGAATTATTTTTGAAAGCATAACTTCAATTAATGCTTGCCAAATCCTTTGGGACCAAGTTTTTCGTGTTCCGCACACATAGACCTTGATTCACATCATTTATATGGTATATTCACTTGTGGTCAGTACGGCTTTTCTCACCTGCAAACAAAAAAAGTTATTTCATGTATTTTTTATAAAAATGTAAAAAAGATTATGTTACACTGGCTAATGATAAAACTGGATACTTATCTTTTTTTTCACTGCGCTAAGTTTTGAAACTTAAATTTGAGTTAATGACTGTATAACCTCCAAATGTCATACAGCTGGTTAGCGTTGCCAGGATTCACTGAAAAAGATTAAATAAATCATTATTCCAATTTCAAAGGAATAAATTAAAACAATGCAGAGAAGAATACTAATCTATTGGTTGTAGTCATGGCTAGGCTTTTGTGTTTCAATATACGCTACCTAGTATGCACCTGCAGAATAAGTCTTCTTCTTGTAGTTAGCCTGGCTCCTTCTTCGTGCTAGCTTGAACTTGACGCTTAGCATGGAAAATCTTTTGTTCAACCACTCTGTAGCAGCGTGCCCAAGAATCCTAGTCCTTGAGCCCTGGACTTGCAAAGTTTGACTTCGCTATGGCACTGGACACGAAATAAAAGGTCTCCAAGCTCAGAAAATAGAATATTGATATCAATCATTCCATTCCTGACCTTAGAGGTTCTTTGCGCTGCTGGAGTTTACTTGTTTTGAAGATTGTGTCCTGAAAATCTTCTTGGCCTCTTCTTGCCTCCTGCTCGAGAGTACTTCTTATTCGAATAGGTACTCGCAAACCTTAGCATCTTGCTGGCCACACACTCTTAATCAACACTTAATTTTATACTTTTTAAAAAAACTTTACTGTTGTACTTTTGAAAAAACACTCCACTTTTTTCTTCTGTTTAGGGTTATGTGAGATCTCATATAATATTTTTACACGGGTAAGCTACATACCTCAAAGGAACTACACTTATCGCAAACACTACTTGAAATAATTTTAAAAAAAGTTGTTAAAAATTTTAGCTGTTTTTATGCACTTAGACATCAGCTATGTTTACTCAGCGTAAAACACATCCCAGGATTATTACCAGCTGTGTTTTTAAATGTTTTGCTGTCTGCTAGCGGAACAGCAGAACGGTAGCTCTGTCCTTCTCTGACCCCCGTGAAATGATTATTAAATTTTAACAAATAGTAAAAAATAATAACAAATAATGACAGATAAGCAAGTGTTAATGAATAATAAAATCAAATGAAAATAAATAACTATAGATAATAGCAGATAATAGCAAATAATAGCAAAAACTAGTAGTTACTGGTAGTCCAGATTCGGACAAATTTATTTGTCATTATTTGCCATTATTTAATTTTTTTCAATATTCTTTGAATAATTTTTCTTTTGTTTTAATTTATCAAATATTATTAAACATTATTCATTTATATTTGATTTTTTTCCCGGAAATTGATAGTGATTACTGACATTATTTGTCATTATTTGTAAATATTTGTCATTATTTTTTTAAATTTATTTCTAATGAATTATTTTTTTTTTATTTTCTTGTATTTAAAAAAAAATTGCCGAACCGTGGGCTTGAACGCATGACCTTTAGATTGGTAGACTTACGACTTGACCACTTAGCCATTCATCACTTTTGAATAATGTATGTAAATCTAATGTAACGTATGTGGTATAGCATATAAATATATGCGCAATTAATGTTGCATTAAATTGCGCTAAAGATATATAAAACATATATAAATATTTATAAAGATATATAAATAATTCAAATTATTATTTTAATATTCAAATATCACCATAATTAATCATAAAAAATTGAATACAAAGCTTTCTTTTTAGATAAAAAAATTGTTTTATCATTATTTATCATTATTTGTCATTATTTGTCCTTATTTGTTTTTATTTATTAGCATTAGCCAGTATTTCATAATATTTGTTTTTACTTCCACGAGGGATAATAGTATTTTTAGTTGTAATAATAAAGTTGTAAGCATCTTCGTGGTGAACAGCCCCTCCATCCCCTCCACCCCCCTCCACCACACCTTCCACCAAAAAACGTTAAATCGTTTCAAAAATTACGTTATTTTTACTTATCATATCCCCTCCACCACCCTCCACCACCCCTCCACCACCCCTCCACCATCCCCTCCATTTAATAAGTATGTCGTCAATATATATCAACCTGAGTAGAAGAATGTGGCAGTTTTGTGTGTTTTTAAAATTTGCGGTAGAAGAATGTTGTATTTTAGTTGTCATTTGAAGAACGTTTTATCGCGGCTGTTTCAAAAACTTTATCGAAGTAAAAATTTGCTATACTATAATATTTTTTTCCACACCACCTAAGAGGTAATAATGGTTCTTATTGTAAATAAAAAGGCGCGTTTTTTTATTTATAAATAGACGAAAAATGAAAAATACGCAATTTTAATAGCATTTCGCTTATAACTTTGCGGGATAATTTTTTTTTCTGATAAACGGGTTTTGGGAGCGTGTTCTACGAAAAAATTTCTATCAAATAAGTATAAAAAAATCGATTTTTTCAAAGTTTAAAAGTGTTTTGTCCCCTTAATGAAAAAGATTATTGATTTGAGATAACTGGGATAATTTTTTTGTAAATGTAAGAAAATTTTAATAAAAGAAGATAGCTCTGTTAAAATGGTTCTTATTGTTTTTCATAATTGTCCTTTTAACATATTACAAATGCCTTTATAAGGAACAAACGTCAAACATTTCAAAAGCTATTCATGAGTTGAATTTTTTTAACCTTGTCATTTGGTGGTCAATTATTGTAGCTAGGTGATTATTAATTTTACAGGTTGTCTACTTCTATAAATCTTCAAGAATAAATTGAGAAAATTTTGTTGAATTCTATTAGAGATTAAACATGAGTTCTAATCAACAAGATTCACAAATATTCGATATAACAAGTAATTTGATTTCGGAATTTGATACGCAATATTTACCGTCCAATATAAATGTTCTTCGAAGGTTATTATACGAAACACAAACGAAAAATATGAAAGTATCTGCTGCTATTAAGACAGTAATAAAGGAAGTCTGAAACATGAAGAAAAATGTAGTTTGAACGTTCTAGTTTTGGATGCAATTTTCAAATGCGCAGATTCCATGCAATTTAGACAATACAATAAAACAAAAAAAAAACGCGTTCACTTATTTTTCGATTAGAATAATATACTCCGTTTGGACAATAACTAAAGGCTAGTGTCAGACTGTTGTTCGATTTGAAATGCAATCAGTCTAATACGTTAAAACAATTCTTATTTTAAATTGAAAATCATCATAATTTTCCAGAACCACAACAATCTTCTAGCGAAGAAACATACAGTTCGCAAGGTTCTGGTATAGTTGTTGAATTAACGGGGAGAGATTATGAGAAAAAAAACAGCAGAGGAACTATTACTGTCATGACTCCAGAAGTTGTAGCTGCATTTGACAAAGCTACAGTTTCGGACAGAGATGCTTTTTTCATAACCGCCCTTATTGCTAATACATTAAAAGTTGACGTTGATTCCCTAATTCTCAATCGAACATCCATAAATCGTGCCAGGGCTGAAATAAGGAAGCAAGAATATCAGAAAATGAAGCAGTTGATTCAGGATACTCCTGTGGCTTATTTAATTGTGCACTGGGACGGAAAATTAATTTCAGCTGACATAACTTGTAAGAAAGTAGACAGATTGCCAATCTTAGTATCGAGCGATACATTTACAAAAATTATCGACGTTCCAGCATTGCAAAATCAGACGGCACGTACGACAGCTTCAGCAGTTTTTGCAGCGTTGAAAGAGTGGGGACTTGTAAATTTAATAAATGCACTGTGCTGTGATACCACAAATGCAAATCTAGGATCTAAAGGTGGTACAGCTTTGCTTTTAGAGCAGCTAATAAATAAAGATTTGATTTATTTAGCTTGTCGACGCCATATTTTCGAACTCATATTAAGAGCAGCATTTGAACAAAAATTTCCTGGCACCAGTAGTCCGGATGTTCCGATCTTTAGAAGGTTCCGAGAACAATGGTCTAATTTTGATATAAACTCTTTTGAAAGTGGGTTGTCAGGACTAGAGGCATCTTTGAAAAATGAAGTACCTTATGTAATACAAAGTATAAAAAACTTTTTAAAAGAGCAGCAACCCAGAAACGATTACAAAGAATTATTAAATCTCTCTTTAATTTTTTTGGGAGTTAAAGAAATAGCTTTTAAAAAGCCAGGAGCAATTCATCATGCACGGTGGATGGCTAAAGCTATATACTCGATAAAAATGTTTTTATTCAGAAAAGCTTTCAAACTTAAAAAAAGTGATGAAGAAAAATTATATGTTGTATGTAAGTTTATTGTTTATAGATATCTCACTCCATGGTATACTGCTCCTTTAGCTATTTCTGCTCCCAACAATGATTTAAAATTTATCAAATCATTAATTGCTTTCCAAGATATCGATAAAGGCATATCAGATGCTACTTTGCACAAATTTCGAAATCACTTATGGTATCTATCGCCGGAACTTAGTATGCTTGCGCTTTTTGATACTGACGTTGAAATTACTATTAAAAAAATAGTTCAATCAATGAAAAACAAACCGTTAAATGACGAAGATGAGAGTGTAAAGAAATTCGATCCCTCTGATGAGGGCATCAGGGCTTTGCATGATAAAACTCTTGATTATTTTGTAAATAGCCAAAGTTTGAGTTTTTTTAGTAAATTCAATTTAGACAATAGTTTTCTGAAGGTTGACTGTACTAAATGGGAAAAGGATGCTTCCTTTGTGGATTGTCGCGAAAAATTAAAACACCTTACTGTTGTGAACGATTGTGCCGAAAGGGCAATTCATTTGACAGAAGAGTATGTAAATACCAGGTCTCGCAATGAAGAACAAAAGAAGTATTTACTTCAGTTTATTGAAGAGAGCAGGAAAAATTTACTGGCCAGTTCTAATAAGACACAGTTGTTAAAGAAATTAAAAACTCAGTGATAAAAATAAATGAAAGTCATTTATTTTATATATTTATATTTCATGTATTATATTTTTGTAAATATATTGTTAATAAGTGTAAAAATTAATAATAATATTTCGAGTATTAATCCAGTTCTCTCATAACCAATATCCATGATTTACAGAAAAAATTTTAGTATTTTATATTCGAAAAGGAAATATTTAGTTGTCCCTAGAGGTAAATTTTTTCGGCAAAGAATTTGCGACTGTTAAAAACAAGAGATGTTGAAAAAATAGAGAATTTATCATTTCTAAAACCTACATGGCAGTTAAAAATGAAAAAAATCCTAATAATTCGAATAGCTGGTTCACAGATTTCATTCTTCGATTTTCTTCCCATCTTCAGATGTTCATATCACGGTTTCGAAAGCACTTTAGATACTTGATTTAAAAAACAAATCTGAAGGTTTCAAACTCTACTTTTTGGCTATAAAACTTATTTTCACCTCAATGGGCGATAACCCATCAGTAAACTAGAAAAACCGCGAAAAAAGGGCATTTTTGTGAATTTTTTAACTGAAATAAATCCCTCAATTTTGGCCAAAAATTTTTTTTCTCTAAAAATCACTACTAGAGGCTCTATTTACACCCACATTAATTATCTAAGTAGATTAGAAGTTCCTAAAAAAATATATAGAGAAGGGGGAGCTCAAAAGCATGCAAATTTTGAAAAAAACAGTAAAAAAAGCGTTTTTATGAAAGTGAATATGGGACGTTCTTTGTCAACCGGAACACCTCTATACCCAAAATTCCTTTTGACATAAAAATATTTAAAAATATGGAAAATTTAGGATTTTTTATGTACTTTCCATTAGAGCGTGGCCTTTTTTGAAATTTCGTTTACAGACAGAGCAGCACGTCCCCTAACCTTAAAAAAATACCACTTTACGAAATGATCAGGCTGTCAGAAATCACAGGGGCTCAGAAAATTTCCAGGCAACGAC
>QLSS01000294.1:93398-108824 GCA_024372645.1 Trichomalopsis sarcophagae | reverse complement strand
ACAACTCAAAATATCCCGCGAAGACTAGCACAACTCAAAATATCCCGAGAAGACTAGCACAACTCAGAATTTAAACAACGAATTTCTATAAAAACTTGCTGATTTTTGCGAAATTGTCCCTCATGTATATTTTTAAATATTCACTATTTACAATTTTTTACCGAATTTAAACTTGTTTTCACAGATACAATAAATTATAACAAACTTTTTTTAAATTATTAGTTTTTTTAGAAAAAAACTTCTCTCTTCTGCGACTCTTCGTCCGTCGCTGACGAATAGAAGAGCTTCAGCTGCGCAGCTGGTGCAAGATCTTTTTTTAAATTATTACTTTTTTTTAGAAATCTTCTAAAATTTCCGAAACCTTTTAAAACTTTAATGTTTGTCTGTCTTTGTCCAAGGTTTTCACGAACTTAACCAACAAAATAACCCAATAAAAACGTAAATAAATGTAAAATACTCACATTTTAAGTAATATAAAGTCGCGAGTTGTGCTAGTCTTGACGGAATTTATGAACTGTGCTACTCTTCGGGGCAAATCGTGAGTTGTGCTAGTTTTTGTTTGAAAATGTGAACTGTGCTAGTCTTTGTAGGGAGCGACGATATAGAATATCTCATTGTTCCGTATCCATATAAGCGGCGCGTAGCGGCGTCTCACGCACCGCAAGTTGCAAATATAAAATATAAATACTAAAATAATTTGCAAACTATAGAACTTAATAATTGATTTATTATAAAAAACTACATTTTTTTTGCTTTTTTTGTTGCAAAATCTGAGACAAACTCTTCAAATGAAATAAAATTTAATACAGCAGATTCTATATACATAGCCTATATTCTTCTTGCTGGGGATATATTATATCCTATATTCTTATATACTATTCTTGCCTGGGATATTTAACTTTACAAATGGCAGTTCAATTATTATAAATTTATTTTTACCTACTCGTTACGTATTATATTTTTTATATTTCGATGAAATTTTAGGGGGCCCCGATACGATCTGGGCCTCGGGCCCCACGAATCCTAAAGACGCCGCTGAATATTTACTTTAAATGCGTCTAGTTCAATATTCTTTGTCATTGCATTACAATTACCTATACGTGTACCGCTCAAGTTATAATAAGACGGTCTCGTGATTCCATTAAAATATGGTATATATTCTTGTTCAAAAAAGGTATTCATCACTGTGGCCGTTGATTACGTCTTTTGAATTTAACTTTTCTGCCGCTTCGTTCGCACCCTTTATTCCCGGAGCGATTTTCAATGCGACTTCTAATTTTACTCCTCCCAACTTGAATGAGGAAATTTTAACTTTTTTTTTTATTTTGCTGATAAATTAATCGCAGATCGCTTGATCTTCATTTGCGAATTTACATTTATCAGCTTAACTGCGCATGTTATGTATTTCGTTATTGATTCCCCTTTCTTTTGTTCTCGTTGCCGAAAATGTTATCGAACTACGGCCTTGTTCATTTTAGGTTTGACATGATTAAGCACTTTCACGATAATGTCTTTAAATAACGTGTCCTTGGGTTTTGCACGTGTACATACTTTTCGCACGATTTTATAAGTGTCTGCGTCAATCTTTGTTAAAAATATTGCTCTTGTCTTACTGTCATCCTTGACTTTATTTGCTTCGAAAAATACTTCCGGCTGTTCTACGAACTTCTCCCAATCACCTTGCTCTATTTTGAAATCCAACTTAGCAGATTATTTAGCCATTTTTATCATTCTTTCGATCATCCCTTTCCCTCGCTTGCTTCATTTTAGAATCTGTGCCTTTGCTTGATTCCTCACTTTTCTCGTCAAATGTTTTCTCTTCTGAACCTTTTATGTTTCTAGTTTTTAACTATCTTACAATTTTGCTTTTCAGTAATTCCTGGATCTAGCTTGTTCCTGTTTTCACTTTTTTGTTTTGTCCATTAACTTAATCTTTATACTCAGATTGTTGAGTTTTCTTAGTCGCCCATATATATATACACATATATATATAGTGTAGACATTCAGGTAAGTTCTTTAATGATGGAAAAATTTTTTTTCTTTTTTTTTTAGAATATCGATAACCTAATTATTATAATCCTGCTGCCCAACAAATTTTTCAGTTTTTTCCGCTACGTTAATAGCGATAATTTTCATTGAAAATCACTTGCATGGCTTTTTGCACAACGTTATGCATAAATTTTCGCATGCCACTATGCGGGTAAAAAAATATATTGCTATAATGTCAAAATGTCTACTCTGGCCAGTAAAGTAGTATACAGAAACCTCTACAGAGATCTGTGCAGATTGCTCTGCAAAAATCTCTGCTCATTGTTTTCAAAAGAGTATGTCCAACGTGCACGAATTATTTGCAGAATTTTCTAATAGGTATTTTATCCATTAACGTGCGTACTGCGTGTAGGTTTGTATTAAGATTTTATGCTGTTCTGGATGTGCTAATCACATACCTCCGCGGATCACTAAGAGTACCCAAAGTTTTCCTCGTCGAAGGAATAACAATCAACTCTGAAAAGGTCAAATTTTGCTGTAAATAATTAAAATTTTTAGGTTACGTCATCACATTGTTAGAAATAAAACCGGATACGGATAAAGTCCAGGGCATCCGTGACTTTGCACCACCAGTTGCGAAGTTTCCTTGGCATTATGAACTTCTGAAGAAACCCACTTGCTTGCAGAGCATATGATACCTCTAGAAATGTCGAGAAATAGAAATGAGGGACAACCGAGCAGGCACCGTTCGATAAAATCAAATCTTTATTCAAAGAAGAAATTCTCTTGAATTTCCCGCAGAAAAATCGACCTTTTGTGATATTTTCTATTGCAAGCTTTCACGCCATTGGAAGTGCGCTACTCCAATACAGTGCAAGCGAAAACCTTATGTCATTCGCAAGTGGAACTCTCAAGAGCGCTGAACTAAATTACTTTACAAGCGAATATGAACTTCTAGGAATAGTACGGAGCCTGCAGAAATTTCTGCTGCGGTTTTGGCTCTGAAGTATACGGATCTAGAAGCCGTGGAGGAGAAGGAAGTAGGAGTACACATCGCGGTGCGGCGGAGTATACTTATCTAAATACCGTAGTAAAAAGGAGAAATGACAATCGGCGGTAACTGTCGAAGATTCGGGCTTACGCGGTAAATATGGTTATCACACAACAATATATTTATAAACAACCAGCTATAAACTCTATTACAGGCTAAACTTTAAACCCTTAATGTCAGTATCCATGATCGTCTTTATAAAATCAACTCTCAAAATTACAAATTTGAACTATTCAAGCTGATTATGGATAAATCGAAACAAACAAATTTAGCTTAAGGTTAAACAAAATTAATTCAACTAACAAGCCACCTCAGCCTCATAATAAACATATGCTTCCTTTAGTTCTCGTACAGCAACGACGATCGTGGCGGCGCGGTCTACGCCGTTGCCTTCTATTTTTATGCACTCGGGTTCGAGTCATATACCTGGCAAATTTATTTTCCTTTTTTCTACTTGCTTATAAAATATATAGTATATAACAATAACGCAATATGACATTATTTTTCAATTTAGGTAAGTATACGGTGGGCCTGCTATAAATATAGGTATAATTATTTACTTTTCAATCGTATATTAAAAAAAAAGTATACGATGAGACTTGCACGTCGTAACAGCGTAGCCGATGTGAATTTATTTATTCCAATTGAGGTTCAATTATTATTTACGATGTAATACACAAGGGTTTCAATTGTATTGATTGTTATGTTTTTAGTGTACCAGAGCACCTTACATACGTTCAGAATATAGAGTTTCACTGAATTTAGGTGTTGTATTATTATGTTCGCAAATCCTACGTTTTACAGTTGTTTCTTAAAATTTTTAGTCTAATTTCTTGGTTGTATTTATAATTAATCTTAGCATCTTACAATTATTATTAACCTGCGCACTTTAAATAGTTCTAAACACTCATTCGTGGCAGATGCTCATTGTTATAATCTACACGCGTCCATGAGGCTACACACACACACACACATACACACACCGCCGCTTTACCTCAGAATCAGTCGCTACCGCAAGCGATATGTCACTAGGCAAAAAGGCACTGCGTGCACTCGGTGCCGATGCAAGCAGTTATAGCTGCTCGAAGGCAACGGAGGAGCCGGCGGCGCTTGCGTCTCCAGGGTCTCGACTTCGCGGTGGACGGTTTCTTCGTTGCGGTCATTGTGCCATCGCCAGCAACCAGCGCAGGTGATTCGGGGCGGCGTATCGCCAACGTCCCCTCTTCGTTGTCCTCTTCTTCGGGGGCATGATACGCCACCACCTCGTCGTCAGGGGAAAGGCGCTCCAGGGGTCTTCCCCTTCGCCCATTTCACGTATCACCAGCTCCTCAGTATTCATACCTAAGCAGACAAAAACCTCAAGCTTAGGTCGACAGCCCATTATGCGCGCGTTTTTCGCAGTGACGCCGACGGGTTAGTAGGTGTCGTTGCATGCCCGAGGTTGCGCGAACCCTTCGGACGGCCAGGCCTCCTCTTCTCGGTGTTGACCTTCAATCTAGTAGTCTCTAGCGTAGACTCTCACACGCCTAGCCGTGTACACCTTTTTCCTTGGCCGGCCTTACGCTCGCTTCGGACAGTCGGCAAAATAGTTCGGAAAAATCCCACATGCGATCATACCATGCATTGATCGCGCGTCGCTGCAACTTTTCTTTTGGACGGCGTCCTGCTCGCACCTCGCTGCAAAGTCCTATACATAAAGATTGCTGGACTTACGCCCGTCGAGAAATGAGGTACAGTATTATACCCGAACGCGATGTCGCTCAATCGCACGTCCCATGAATTTATGGTTCTCCTTGATCATCGCGTGCACCATGTTGTTAATGGTGCGGTTCACCCTCTCCACTGGGTTCGCCTAAGGGAGATAAGATGGCGTCAACTCGTGTCTCACGCCTTGTCCCTTGAGGTACAGATTAATGGACTTATTTTCTAATTCTGTTACATTGTCCGACGGGAATACCTCTAACGCACCGTACCGCAAGAAGATCCGCTCTCGAAGGTGCTGCAGGATTGTTTTTACGTTTGCTTGCTTAATCGGAATGCACTCTATCCAGCGGGTGAACAAGTCTTCGAATATAAGAAGATATTTGTTTCCTCGAGCGGTCTTTGGTTTCGACCCCACGACATCTCCTGCTATAATCCGCCATGGCTGCGTAATCACTCGTTTTCCCATCAAGCCACTTGGCGAGCGCTGCTCGACTTTGTATTGCTGACAAACGAAGCATCGTCGGACATACTCAGCAACGTCAGTGTATATACTGGGCCAGTAATAGTACATTGCGACGCGCACACAAGTTTTATCACGCCCCTGGTGACCGGCTGATGGCTCGTCGTGACACTCTCGCAAGATCTCTGCTCGCTTTCCTTTTAGCAAGACGATCTTCCATGCCGTATCGTCATTCATAGACGCTGGCATTTTCTAATCTGGGCAGAAGTAGTACAGCTGCAAGCCATACATCTTATACAGCGGATCTTTGCTCGGATGCAGCGGTATCTCACGGACCTTTTCGCAGTACCATTCGTCCTGAGTTTCGCTTGCCTATCCGACTGCCTCGATTAGTACTGCGTCTTCTTCGTACATACGCGACAATACGTCTGGTATGACATTCAGCAGGCCTTTTCTATGCTCCACAGTGTAGACGTGGCCCTGCGACACTGTAGTTTAGTTTAGTAAAGTACTGTGCCGAGACCGGTGTCACTGGCGTCTGTCTGCAACACTAACTGTGATTCGAAATCTGGGCGATGAAAAATCAGTGCAAACGCTATCAGCGCTTTCACTTGTTGGAAAGCGTCTTGCTATTGCGTCCCCGACTCGTATTTTCTACCTTTCTTCGTCAAACGATGGAGCGGTCCAGCGACGTTCTTGCAAGAATTTGCGATACCACGACGCCATTCCTAAGAAACGTCACAGCTGTTTCAGGTTTTTCGGCGCTGGATACACAACAATGGGCTCTACCTTCTCTGGATCTGGATGAAAACCATCGTGATTAACCAAGACGCCAAAATCATTCACCTCTTCTCGACAAAAGACACTTTTGTCCCGGTTGATCGTCAATCCAGCGGCGTTCCTGGCTGGAGTTCTGGGCTGATCACTTCGTCGATCATTCGCTGGAAGGTCGCTCCAGCGTAGACTAAACCAAACGGCATACGCGTGAATCGGAATAAACCTAACCCAGGAACTGTAAAGGCCGTAAAAGGTCTTGCCTCCGGTATCAACGGTATTTGATGGTACGCGCTGCTATGGTCCAACGTCGATATGTACTTCGCTTTCTGCAGTTTACGAAGGATATCATCCATGTTAGATACAGGGCATTTTCATTTGGATCATGGACTGCGTCAGAAATTCGTCCCAACTAGACATTCGTTGGTCGCTTCGGGCATGATCGCCACCGTTACATTGCGTTGTACACCCGCGACGTCGAATGGCAAGTCCACAAATCCCACGATCGGCGATGTCGGACCATTTGCACACTATGCTTGACATCCATCGTGTTATCGCAAAGGTAGACCAAAGACGCTACCGATCTGAAGTCCTAACGACCCCATCACTGTCATAGCTGCGCCTGGGTCGTAGAGAGTTATTACTCTGAACCCTCCGATGCCCACTTGTACCCACCAGTTCGACTCATCTTTATTTGACGATATCGTCGGCTGGCGAGATTCGCTGGACAATAGTGCGATCAAAATCGCCTGAGGTTTCGCGCGAGGTATCGGCTACGCCCTCCGTCACGTGCGTCTCCTCTCAGGGAGACTCCTCGCGGGACGGTTCAAGAGGAGTAGTAACCTCACCTACTCCTCTTTTTTGCCGTTTTTCTTACCCAAAGGATAGTCTCGGGCAAGGTGGCCTTTTCCGTGGCAGTTGAAGCCTACAACCATTCTATTATTCTCTGCTCTCTTCTCTGTCCGATTGACCGGAACCCTTGCCAGACTTCTGGCTTTTGCGCTTCGAACTCGGAGACTTGCCTCTTTCCTAGGTCCAAAACATTCGCGCTGAGGGGCTGACTTCTTGCTGCCTCCTTCATCGTTGGCGTGCGTCGCCGGTTGCGCTATCAACGTAAGCTTCAAATCTAGTAACTTGCCTAGGGCATCGACTATTATGGGCAGTGCGTCGGTCTGCTCTGCCAATCCTACGGCTGCGAACGGTGTTTTAGCGCTAGTCTTTGGTGTCTTGCCCTTAAAGGCGCATTCGGGGACGAATTTTACTCCTCAGTGACTGGCATTTCTGCGAACGCGTCTCTCATTGTCATCCCGTTTAGCAGTTGTAGATTAGGCCCTGTCGGTTGGCCTAATCCTTGCGCCGGTTGACCGTAGTTCATCTCACGATTGAAATCGATAATCACGATCATTCGTGCGAGAAGAGTCGGGGTGACGTATAATAGTGTCGAACTGCTATTGTACTAAAATTCAACAATTTTAATATGGGTGAAAATTAGTATAATAAAATTCATATTTTCAAAAATAACATAAAAATGAATGATTTTTACGTTATTTGGTGAAGGGGGGGACACTGTGGGGCTGCGGGGGGGAGTATCTCAAAAACAACTATTTTAATCCGGTTTTTTTTTTTATTTATATATATATATATATATATATATATATATATTGTTGTGACTGAGCCTGAACGCTGCGCGATTCTAACACTAAGAATCGCGCATAGCGACCTTAGCAACGAGATCAACGACCTCGCGGATGTTATTGTTTATAGTCAGTCTGGTTCTGTCAGCTGTTGAGAACAGTTGTGTTCACGTTTGAATAAAGAGTCCGAGTTCGAGTGTGCTTTTCTACAAATACGTGTCATTATTCTCTTAACCTGTACCCGGTCATAACGTTTTGTGAGCTCGCCCGGGATAGTGTTTTCAAAAAGTGATCTAGTGAAAGGTTCATGCTTTTACGTTCCAGCAAGATGTCAACAATTTCAAAAACACCAATCAACACTCGACCAGTTCCATCCCCGAGAAGTCTTGTAACTGAGAAACCCCAACCGTCTCTCACTGCAGCAAATATGGAAATAACAAGCTTGAAGAGACGCGTAGAGGAAGTTACTCAAGAACGCAATCAATGCAGTGAGGATGCATTCAACCTACAAAGGGAACTTCACACTCGAGACACAACTGTTGGAAGCTCGACGTCGCAATGAGGAACTTGAAGCAGAGAATGAACGTCTGAAAGATCAATTGGTTCGAAGAGAATTGTTCAATGACTGGGAACAGAGGGCGGATTTGAACGAGGAGATATCGAGACTTCGGACCTTGAATAACGCACTGATAGCAGAACAGCAAGAACAGCAACGCCAAATTAATCAGCTAAGTCGTTTTCAGAATACAAATACACATTCACACCTAACAGAAACAGATAACACTAGAGCCAATAATGTCGGATTATCTTCAAATCAGAATAGACTAGGGTTAGGAACCTCTGTTGGTAATTCCGCTTTACCGAACACTGAACATATCCGTTCGGGAACAAATTATGGATTGAAATTGAAAGTTAGTGAATATGATGGTTCATTACCTCTTCGTGAATTTTTAGTTCAATTTCGAGTTATTTCTGATGTAAATAATTGGCCATCTACAACTAGAACGGCTGCTCTTATTTCTTGTTTGAAAGGAAGAGCAAGATCAATTCTTGTTGAATCAGATTCTTCTGCATTGAATTTTGATGATTTAGTATCGCGTCTTGAACTTCGTTTCGGAGATAAACATTTAGCACCCACTTATCACACACAATTTCAGAACAGGCGTCAACGGTTTGGTGAAGATCTTCCAACTTTGGCTGCTGATCTTGAGCGACTTACTACTTTGGTCTATCCAGAATGTCCATTTGAGGTCCAGGATAAAATCACTTGTACCCAATTCATTTCTGCTATTTTTGATTATTCGATCAAGGATAGTCTTCGCTTAGAAAGAATAACTTCTTTGAAAGTTGCACTTGCTCGTGCTATGGAGGTGAAAGTTATCCGTGATTTGAATAAGAGACCTCAGGCTTCAAAAAGTGTAAATGACACATACAAGACTGGAATCAACTCTTCGAATTCAAAGTCTAATGGTCCTCAATCTTCGGACAGACAGATATCTCAGGATTACTTTAAGAATGTTGAATGTTGGGCTTGTGGTCAGAAAGCTCATCTAAGGTCACGTTGTCCAAATCAGATGAATAGCCAGGGAAACTAGGTTATGTTGAACTTCTTGGAGCGAGTTCAACAGAACTTGACAAGACTCCAACAAACTCCCACTCTTATCAGATTGATTGGCATGTTGAAAGAATTAATAGGAACTCTAATAAATTTTATTTTGATGGTTTAATTAATGACAAAGCTTGTATTTTTAAAATAGATTCTGGTTCTAATGTGACTATTATAAATCCAAAATTTGTTGAGTCAAAAGACATGAGATTTCCTATTAATTTTACAACACTTAAGTATCCAACTGGAGAAAAGGTACCAGTTGAATTTTTGATTTCAGCGTCGTTAAAATTGGATGATCATTTAGCTAATTTAGATGTTTTTGTTGGAAATATTATTGATGATTGTATACTTGGAAGTGATTTTCTTGATGCAACTGGTATTACAGATTCAATTACTAAAATTATTTTAAATATTCCAAGTTCAATCATTAATAAACAGATTTCAAGAATAGTCGATTCTAGTAAGGTTGTGCGTGGCTCATTACAAGAAATTTTTGACAAGAACTCAGAGAACTTGGATCGAGATCAACGTCAGGAGTTTGCGGATCTTCTACAAGAATTTAAAGAAATTTGTCAAGAAGATGATGTCACTGGAAAATGTAATTTGGTTGAACACAGAATTCAATTACTCCATAATCAACCAATCAAACAGCCTATTCGAAGACTCCCTATTCATCAAGTTAAGGAATTAGATAAATGTATTACTGAGATGTATTCACAAGGAGTGATTGGAGAATCAGATAGTTTGTATTGCTCACCTGTAGTTCCCAAGAAGAAGAAGGAAGGAAAAATTCGTTTTTGTATTAACTTCCAAAAAATTAATGCAATCACGATTAAAGATTCATACCCTTTACCAAGAGTTGATGATACTCTTGATAAACTCGCAGGATATTCGTGGTTTTGTACATTGGACTTGAAGAGTGGATACTGGCAAATCAAGATTCGGAAAGACGATAGGAAAATCACGGCTTTCACAATTGGAAAAGGTTTATGGCAATTTAAAGTCATGCCATTTGGATTATGTAATGCACCGGCGACCTTTCAACGTTTGATGGAAAGGTTACAAAGGGATTATCTCTCAAAATTTTGTTTAGTTTATTTAGATGATATCATGGTATTAGGAAGGTCATTTGATGAGATGATATCTAATTTAAAAAAGGTATTAAAAATAAAAAAAAATTTTAAGGTTTTTGATTTTTTACTCAAAAACAAAGTGTTATATAAGAAAAAGTTAGAGAATAAAAAGTACTTGGAATTGACCGAGAAGTATATCTGAATTTTTTCGAGACGATTCGATGAATTTTTCCAATTTGTCATACATTGCCAATTGGCAAAAATAAAAAAGTTGCTCAAAACTCAGTGAAAAAATTTTGACATATTCCTTGATTGATTCTAAGCACTTTTTAATCTTATTGATTTTTTCGTCGAATGCATTATATTCGAGAAAAAAATTCGTGAAAGTTTGGGCAAAATTTTACGCTTCAGGTGCCATTTTCTAGCCGCCATATTGAATTTCTGGATTCGGGACCAAACTGAATTTAAAGTACTACTCATTTATGCACTCATAGTTGAAAAATAAAGTTCCGTCCTCAACGTTAACACAACAAGAAATTGGATTTAAAAAAAAAAGTATCGAAATTTTGCATTTTTTTTAAACGTCGCCATATTGGATTTTTGAGTGAAAAATACGCAATTCTGATACCAGAAATGGAAAGTAGAGAAAAAAATACTTACGAAAAATTATGTTTGCTTTGAATATATCCGTAAAATATGTGATAGATTTACGGTTGAAAACAGAGTTACGATTTCTCTGTTTTGGACGTTAATGGGTTAATATCAAAGATATTTTAGAGGAAGCACATGATTCACCATCTTGAGGACATTTCGGAGTAAACAAAACTCTAGATAAAATTAGAACAAGATTTTATTGGGCTACTTGCAAAAGAGATGTAGAAAATTGGTGTAAATCTTGTGAAATTTGTATTGCAAAGAAAGGTCCTCCAGATAAAGGCCATGATGAGATGAAGATTTACAATTCAGGAGTTCCATTCGAACGATTTCAAATGAATATTTTAGATTTATTTTAAAAATTCAAGGTCAAGTTTGTCATATAGCTCCAAATACTATTAAAAAATCAGATGGTGCTTCTCAAAAAACAAATATATTTGTACGATGATTGGAAAACCACTGAAATAATATTAAAGGAAAACAAAAATTTAGTTGAAGAACATATGACAATTGTTTCTGGAGTTCTTCAAAATAATCCATATGCGGAAAAGTTGAAAAATTTACATGAATTAAGCATATCTCAAAAAATAGACGAGTATCATTTATATTTTACGAGAAACATCAATTTAGATAAAAATAGATACAATAAACCTTCCACTGCTCAATGTGCAGCACTAATTGTATCAAAAAATGGGGAAGTTCCATTTAATTATGACCTTTGCATTTATCCAAAAAATCCTCCACAAGAAATCGGTTCAACATCTATTTTGAACAAATTTTCTTAACACAATAGTAATAATAATTAAGAACACAATAACGTAATTTATTTTTTTTTCTAAACAAAACTCTAAAATCCCATCAAAAATCTAAAATTTAAAATTTTGCGCCTTTTTTCAGGCCACCAATCAAAACTCGTTTTAGTCGGCTTCACTTTTCTCTGTTCTCAATTTTAAGAAGGATTGTTGGGTACGGCATCATTGCATGGAGGGGAGCCTACGCAGGTGCCTTAAATCCAATTGTAAATCTTCAGAAGAGAATATTGAGAATTATCAACAAAAACCGAAGTCAACAACACCGATTGGATCACAGCTAATGAGGAGACTTCGACAAATCAAACAAATACGGAATGCCGCATTTCAATTTTGCAACAAGACAACACATGTTGCGACTATAGAATCAAGAACAAAAGCATAAAATTAAAACATATACACTTCATCTAAAAAACAACAGATACAACTGAGGAAAAACATAACAACAATATTAAATATAAACCTATAGAAACAGTTTTTGATGATATAGATAAAATAGCTGAAAATAATAACATCAAGACGGCTTCTAGAGAAGCAAGTAAAGCACCAGGCAAACCGATTTTACAAACAAATAACTACCGCATGACATATGGTGATCTAAACTACTTAGGTTCGAACAAAGCATACCAATACTTTGATAGAGGAGTGAAAGGTAAACAGACTTTTATCAACTCAATGTACCCTCCAAAACAACAAACATAGCATAAGGACCTAATAGTTCACGACGACATAGTCTTCACTTCACCTTGCAATTGAGACTCATCAAATCAACACAAGCAGATGTTTCCACATTACAGAGTGACTTGCACAGTTGGACTATCATGTCCAGCTAGATTAAGGAAATTCGAAAGAATAATTTTTGCCAGAACGATGAATGTATCGACCAAAACCTTCACAACAGCGAGACAAATGTTAATTAGATATTGGTAAACGAGAAAAACGTGTGCAATAAATAGTTACAAATCTTGGTCTGGTAGCACCCTGCTACCACGACCCAAATTACATTGTAACCTCACACAACTAAGTATTAATATAGCTATGATGTAGGGTTTATCATTTTCTTAAGGTCTTAAACAGTTGCCTATATATGTCATAATACTGCTTAAAATAATAAAATACCTCTTTTATTGAGGTTCCTGCACGCTAAACCCTAAAGTAAAAAAACGACGTCAAAAAGTCGAAATATCAAAATTTGTACTCAAGGAAAAAGTTAAATTCGTAGTTTTGTACTTTAAAATTTATAAAAGATCGATTTTGTACTTTTCCAAAGATCAAATAAATGATTTTAATCTTTGTTAAAGTACAAACTGCTATTTTTGTACTTTAAAATTGTATGCGATTGCTTCAAAAGTTGAAAAGAGGGATTTTGTACTTTTTTCAAAGATCAAATTATTAATTTTAAACTTTACAAAAGTATGAATCGCAAACTTTTAAACAAACGCAAGAAATTGGGAAGTACAAAATTAGCAATTTCTACTATTATAAAGTTTAAAATCAATAATTTGATTTTTGGCAAAAGTACAAAATCATTGATTTAAACTTTGGTGATGGTCGCATGAAATTTTAAAGTACAAAATTAGCAGTTCGCACCTTTATAAAGACCAAAAAATGTTTTTTGTCCTTTTAGAAGGTTTAAAATCCACTATTTAGTCTTTATAAAGATCAAATTGCGGTATTTCAACTTTCTAACATCGATTTTTGTACTTTAGTGTTTAGCGTGTGTTTCTGCCTGTACTACTTCTAATGGTAACACCGATTAGTTCATCCTTAAATTCTGACATAGAGGGTGCAATCGCTACTTTATATAATAGGCAAACAAAAAGTTCCATAAAAAAAATTACTTATTACTTTCTAAAATCAGTTATTTTGCAGTTTCTCTTAAATAATTATGTGGTAAGTTAATATAGCTATGATTTTAATTTCTTTTAATGTCAAATATTAAAATGAATATCTAGGGATTATAAAATTATCTTACTGAAAAATATCAGATGATATATATCTAATAATGGTTTTAAAACAGCCACTGGAACATTGGGTGATAATCACCCTAATATTTTTATCAAAACTGATAATTATAAATATGAGTTTATATTAAATAAAATATTCATGATTATCAGCTGAATTTTGGGTGTTGATCATAAAAAATTTGCATCCTTGATTTCTTTTATTCCAAGTTATTTAAAATTATTAAATTTTATAAAATTCACATAATGAAAGCCTAAACAGATGTTATCATTCAGATGATAACACTACAACTCTGATGGTGAACTCCAAAGTTAAATTTAACATTTTATTTCACATAAATGCATATGTATAGTTATCAGCTTTAATAAAAATATTAACGTGATTATCATCCAATTTTCAGCTGCTGTTTTGGCTTGATTCTCAAGTGATAATAAGCTAATAATCAGTTGAGTATCATCTAACCTTTTTCTGTAGAGATTATATTATACACATCAAATAAAGTTCAGCTAAATTATGTATAAAAATCTATAAAATGTGTTTTTTGCCATTTTTGTAAAATTTTAACTGCAGTCACTTTAAAAATGGATTCTTACAATAAATAGTATATATTTGTAAAAAATAATTAAACTATTTTTAGCTATTTGTTATACATTTATTAACGTATTTAATATTATAATTAATGATAATAAAAACAAAATATATTCACCTTGATTTAAAGAACAGTCACTTTTATCTGTATCAATAATCAGTAGATTAAATTAATAATTTTTCTTCTCTTATAGGTTATTGGCTTCAGTACATGGACCCAACATTAAATATTAATTGTTAATGATAATCTTTCTTAATCATCACTATCATCATCATCATCATCAGCAGCAGCAGTATCATCATCATTATAACGTAAATAATGACAAAACAACAATGTTTTTCTTTTTCGGCCTATTTTAAATTATTCCAGATGGCGACCCGCATCACGCACGCATGTGCCCAGTGCCCACTAAGTCACTAAGTCTATCTGTGGGGGTCCTAGCTGTGGGGTCCCCTCCGGGCACCACCAAGGAACCGACGCGCCACCTGGCGAACCACCACGCCGTGGCGAGCGCGAGGAGAGCTTGAGTTCTTATTAGTCTCGGCCTGGCCGACGATCTGGATAGACCATTCGGTCTTATAGTTATTATACTATTAGTCGTTGATAATATAAGTCGTTTGTTATCATACACCGAGTCTTATTACTCATCCAACCTGGTCTGTCCTATTCTGCTTTATCACTAATCGGAGTGCAGAAATGGACCTCTCATATCTAAAGTGGTGACCCCGTCTTAGAACTCGCAATCCGCGAGTCATCGCGCGGCGCCATTTTCGACGCCAGCAGGCCAATGGCTATAACCTTCCTACATCTTGCGAAAGCCTTCGACACAGTTAATCATAACATCCTACTATAAAAACTATATCAATATGGCATAAGAGGTAGCGCCTATAAATTAATATCAAACTACTTATCCAACAGACAACAAAGAGTTAAAATTAACGATACACTAAGTGAATCAATGATTGTAAATACGGGAGTACCACAGGGTACTATCCTCGGGCCACTTCTTTTCATATTATACATCAATGATATGCTAAAGGAAAACATAATTTCATATGCTGATGATACTGCCATAATAATTGAAGATAATACTTGGAAAAACGTTGAACATAAAC
>QLSS01000294.1:38491-92998 GCA_024372645.1 Trichomalopsis sarcophagae | reverse complement strand
GCGCCTATAAATTAATATCAAACTACTTATCCAACAGACAACAAAGAGTTAAAATTAACGATACACTAAGTGAATCAATGATTGTAAATACGGGAGTACCACAGGGTACTATCCTCGGGCCACTTCTTTTCATATTATACATCAATGATATGCTAAAGGAAAACATAATTTCATATGCTGATGATACTGCCATAATAATTGAAGATAATACTTGGAAAAACGTTGAACATAAACTAAACGAAGAAATAAAAAATATATCGAGCTGGTTCGCCTTAAACAAACTCTCACTAAATCTCGAGAAATCTACATATATGACCTTTGGTAATTATCAAGATAGTGTCCCGACTAACTTTGAGATAAAACTAGATAACAAAATATTAAAAAGAACGGACAACTGTAAATATCTAGGAATCATTTTCGATTATAACATGAAATGGGATAGACATATAAATTACCTCCATAGTAAGACCAAATACCTCGTTTTCGTTTTTTATAAACTGGCTAAAATCATGAATACAGATACATTAAGAATAATTTATTAACACTTTTTAACAGCATTGTTCGGTACGGCATCATTGCATGGGGGGGGGAGCCTACGCAGGTGCCTTAAATCCAATTGTAAATCTACAGAAGAGAATATTGAGAATTATCAACAAAAACCGCTTCATTAGTAACAAAACAATTAGTAATAAGAATAGTTATATCATGGCGATAAAACTTTTTAATATACTACCAAATTACAAACGCTCTCACCGCTGTATGTCTACCTACATTTGGACTAAAATACTGAATTATACCACTCAAAAAGAAACAATAGATATAATCACTAATATTGCAACGCAGATCATTAACAAGTCAAGGTTAATAGATGAAGTCAACAACACTGATTGGATCACAGCTAATGAGGAGACTTCGACACATCAAACAAATACGGAGTGCCGCATTTCAATTTTGCAACAAGACGACACATGTTGCGACTATAGAATCAAGACAAAAGCATAAAATTAAAACATATACACTTCATCTAAAAAACAACAGATACAACTGAGGATAAACATAACAACAATATTAAATATAAACCTATAGAAACAGTTTTTGATGATATAGATAAAATAGCTGAAAATAATAACATCAAGACGGCTTCTAGAGAAGCAAGTAAAGCACCAGGCAAACCGATTTTACAAACAAATAACTACCGCATGACATATGGTGATCTGAACTACTTAGGTTCGAACTAAGCATACCTATACTTTGATAGAGGAGTGAAAGGTAAACAGACTTTTATCAACTCAATGTACCCTCTAAAAAAACAACCACAGCATACGGACCTAATAGTCCACGACGACATTGTCTTCACTTCACCTTGCAAATTGCGACTCATCAAATCAACACAAGCAGATGTTTCCACATTACAGAGTGACTTGCGCAGTTGGAGTATCATGTCCAGCTAGATTAAGCAAATTTGAAAGAATAATGTTTGCCAGAATGATGAATGCATCGACCGAAACCTTCACAACAGCGAGACAATTGTTATTAAGATATTGGTAAACGAGAAAAACGGGTGCAATAAATGGTTACAAATCTTGGTCTGGTAGCACTTTGCTACAACGACCCAAATTACATTGTAACCTAACACAACTAAGTATTAATATAGCTATGATGTAGGGAATTATAATTATAATAAGCGTTTTAATATAGAATACAAAATTTATCATTACTAGTTGAAATAAGAGTTACATATAAGTTTCACACATTTGTTTTAGTTACTTTCTTATGTTTATTTTATTACACACAAAATTTATATTAAGTATTAAGATAGTTTTTTAAGTTTTTTTTTGTACCGGACCTACGAACAGGTACCTCTGTTTGCCTATGTGGGTAATTGCGTGGATTGTTATTAATATTATAACTTCTATGTAATTATATTTTTCTGGTTATAAATAAATAAAATAAATAAAGTATGTGATTTTACATATATACAAGCCTCAGTCTCCTCTCTCGTATCTCTTCCAATCCGCCTCGCCTCTCTCCTCCGGGCGGCTCGAGCTGCGTTTCGACGCGCATTTCTCGCTGCTACCGCCTTCTCTCGGCTCATGTCGTTCTCCGAGGTTGCAGCGGGTGATGGCGGATCTGCCTCCATCTGCTCCTGGTTACCGGGCGTGGAGGCAGGTTTGTCCCGCGTTCGTTGCTCCTCTTGCTGACGACGTTCTGCTTCCTCTCTCTCCTTCTTCTCCTTCTCGCTCTGTCTCCTTCTTTCTTCGGCCGCTGCAGCAGCTCGCTCAGCTCTAAGCCGCTTTTCTTCGTCTCGAGCCTCGCGTAGCCGCTGCTCTTCTTCTCGGGATCGCCGCTCTTCTTCTTCTCGATCTCTCTCTTCTCTTTCGCTCCACTCCATTTCTTCCTGCTGTCTCCTCTCCTCCTCTCTTTGTTGCTCCTCTTCTCTCCTCCTCTCGTCGTCGTCGGGCTCTTGGATCTGGTCCTCATCCTCCTGGTGACGAGTCAGGGACCAATTATCCCAATCAATTTCGGCTGTGCCAGAGTAGACCCCTCAGAAGAAACCCCTGATCGGCGGTCCCGGCTCATCGTCGTCCGAGCTCGACAGTTGAGCCGAGACGTAGTCCTCCTTCGTGAGCTGAGAAGGGTTTTTACTCTTCTACTTGCTCTTCTTCTTCTTCTTTGCGGGTGGACCATCTCCCAAGTCCCCCCTGATCTGTCCTCTCGGAGTAGGGGCGGCAGCGGGAACAACAGGAGAGTTGGCAACGTACAGCTCCAACTCTCTCTGCGCCCGTCTGCTTTCCTCTGCCTCCGAGCTCTGTCTCTCTCTCTCACTCACTCTCTCTCTCTCTCTCTCTCTCTCTCTCTCTCTCTCTCTCTCTCTCATGTGACTCGGCGGATGGCTTCTGCCTCTCCGTCCGAGTTTTACTCTCCTCTCTCCTTCTTTGACCTCCTCTAGCTGCTCGTCGGCCGTGGCGGTGCGATGTTGGTCGGTGGCGGGCCGGCTGGCGCCAACTCTCTCCCGTTCTTCGTTCCATTCTAAAAAAACACATATGGATTAGTATTTTTGTTTAGCCTTTCGCGGCGGGATCCAGCGCTTAAGTTCATCTACGTAAGCCTTAGTCAGCCGTCGCGATTTTCCGTCACCGCAGCCTAGTACATAGACTATCGGGGATTTAACCTCGACAATTTCATACGGGCCTTCCCAGTGCGGAGCTAGCTTTTTAGAAACATTCTTGGCCGCGTCGGATAGGACATGGGTCTTTCGCATGACCTCATCTCCTACCTGAATCAGCTGCGATGATGTCCCAAGGCCGCTCGACGACTCGCCGTCCCATGAGCCCTTTCGCTCCGCTCTGTGCCGTTTTATATTTTTGGCACTCCTCGCACGACTGTATGAACTTGTACACGTCGTGATATGCTCCTCGCCAATAATACTCTCGAGCCACTCTGTCATAGGTTTTCTCTATTCTCAAGTGACCCGACGAAGGCAGACAGTGTGCATCTCTTATCACTCTCTCTTTCTGCTCCTCCGGCACTACCACTCTCCACGCTTCCTCGCGGCGTGTTATCGGGTCCAGCAAAGCATCCTTGCGCCAACAATAAAGCACTCCATTTTCGATACGCCATCTTGTACTTCTTCGAAAGCGGTAACAGCGTCCTTTTCGTCGCTTCGGGATAGCGCATCCGGAAAGTGATTTCATTCACCGTTCCGATAAATCACGTAAAATTTCCACTGTTACAACTCAATCGCCCATCTTGCTAGGCGACCGCTGGGATCTTTCAAATTCCTCAGCCATTGCAAACTTTTGTGGTCTGTTATCACGCTGAAGTCGTACCCCTCAACGTATGGCCTCAGCTTTCTGATAGCCCAGACCACTGCCAAACACTCTTTCTCCGTCGTCGTGTAATTTCTCTCAGCAGAAGTTAGTACACGACTTATATACACTATCGGGTGCTCGTCATCGTCATGTTTTTGAGTCAGAACGGCACCGATAGCCACGCCACTGGCATCACACTGCACTTTGAATGGCCTTGTAAAATCAGGCCGAGCAAGTACAGGGGCCACGGTAAGCGCGTGACGAAGAGCTTCAAACGCCTCTTGTTGTTCATCTCCCCATTCCCATTTCTGATCTTTTCGCAGCAGTCGAACAAGTGGAACTTTTAGCTCGGATTCGTGCTCGATAAAGCGCGAATACCAGCCCAACATACCCAGAAATCGTCTCAACTGTTTGACGTTTCTCGGTGCCGGAAAGTTTTTCATTGGCTCTACCCTTTCGGGATCAGGACGCAGTCCCTCCTTGTCCGTAAGAAACCCAGCCACCTGATCTGCGAACAACAGAATTCACACTTTTTCTCATTCACGACTAGCCCCGCGCTCGTGAGTCGCTTCAGGGCAAACTCGAGCCACTCTAGGTACTCTTCGAAAGTCTCCGTAGCGATCACCATGTCATCGAGGTAGGCAAACACGGGTGGCTCGCACGCAGGTCCAAACAAAGCATCGATTAATCTCTGCTAGGTCCGGGGCGCAATACACAGACCGAACGGCATACGCTTAAACTGCCACAGGCCTGAGCCCGGCACAGAAAAAGCCGTATACTTTCTCCTCTCTGGCGACAACGGGATTTGATAATAGGATTGCTTCAGGTCGATCTTTGATAGATAACGAGCACTGCGTAGCCTATCCGTAATCGAGTCCATATTAGGGATTGGATGCTCATCCTTAATAGTGACTCGATTCAAATCCCGATAATCGACGCAAAACCTCCATGTTCCGTCAGCCTTGCGGATCATGACAGGTGCGCTCGTATAATCGCTCGCCGATCTCTCTATTATTTCCTCAAGAAACAATCTCTCCACTTCCTCGACGGCGGCTTGCTGTTTCACAGGAAATTCGCGCCGAGGCTTATGTCGAATCGGCGTCAAGTCCATCAGCTCGATATGGTGCTCCGTAAGATGAGTGAGCCCTATCAATGAGCTTTGATCTTTAAGTTCTCTCACATCCGCACGCTCCTCCTCCGTGATAGTTGACAGGCCGGCACACTCCGCGTACACGGTAGCTTCCCCTTTGCTGTTTATATCAGCAAATGGTCGCCACTCGCCCGCTTCCTCTTCCCAGCCGCACGTCGCAATCGAACTTTTTACAAAAATCCATACCAAGGATCATTGGTTATTCGAGCGACGGTGCGACTTTGAAAGTTATATAGCCCGTTCTTTGCCTCCTACGTCGAGTATTACCTCTAACTCTCCCAGCACTGAGTGAATGTGTCCCGTGGCTGGTCTCTCTCTCTCTCTCTCTCTCTCTCTCTCTCTCTCAGGTATCCCTCAAGGCTCAAATCCTGGCCCTGTTGCGTTCCTAATATTTGTAAATTCAATAGTAAACACACTAGTTCACTGCTCTAACTCGTGTATGCTATTCGCTGATGACTTCCAAATTTACCTTATATAAGCAAGATATTCTTGATGTTGAATTAATATTACAACGCAATGCAAAAACCTTACTTTATTTTGGAGTTTTACTGCTAAAGTAGAAATGCAAGTTGAAAAAAATTTGTCACGCATAAAAAGTATTTTAAATACTTTGTTTGATTTTGATTCATACAACTTAGATGATACCATTTTAATTAACGGCATCGATGTTAGTAGTAACGAGGAAGATTTTTAAAATTTTTATAATTGAATATTATAATAGGTATCTCCATTACACTACTGGTTATTTATATGTTGTTTAACAATCTTGAAAACAATATAACGTAATTTAATACTATTGTTCTTTCAGCTTATCAGTCTTATCTTTTAGTTGAGGTTGAGTCTTCTGAGTGCATCTAAGATTACAATTAATCGTGTGCAGAGAGTGATCCTGTTTCCCTTACGTTCAAACTCTTCATATTTATATTTATCCAATAGTACGCACAATATAGTTACCTAATTACATTTTATTATTTTCATATTCCTAGAAACTACATTTTTTCATTTATTTTTTTTAATCACAGTGAAATCTCGCTCACGAGATAGTTGACTGGATATTTTTGTATTTATAAATTAATATTCAAAGTTTTTATGTACATAATATTAAAATTGAATTTTGTTTGTTATCTAGTGTCAAAATTCAAGAGCGACGTTTGGAAGTATTTTCGAAAGATAGATTTGTCGGAGTCTGAATGCTTAGTCTGCAATACCATCATTAAATCAACTGGCAATACAACAAATTTACGTGTTCACTTACGACGGCATCATCCAAAAGTCAATGTCGAAGTTCTGACAGGAGCAATGAAAAGAAAAGCTTCTGATGAGACAGAGGTAGATGAGGAATCACCCTGTAAAAAACTGAACGTCAAGGAGTGACGAAGAAACAAAAAATTCGATCTCGAGGACGCCTACAACTACTACAACCCCTACAGTTGCAACGCCGAAGCGGAAAAAATCTCAATTGAGGGTGGATAGTGTTTTTGAACATCAGCGATCATACGCAGGTAAATTATAGAATCATTTGAAAAAAAAGACAGAATTGAACGTTATTTTAAAAATACAAATATATTTATAAATCTTTACAGTATACATTTATTTTTAATGATTGCATTTTTTATTGACTTTCAGATGATGGTGCAAAGGCTGCCGAAGCTACGAAACGACTTATTTTTATGCTGGCTAAAGATAAGATGTCATTATCCACAGTGGAAAAAGAAGGTTTCAAAACTTTCGTTAGCTACACGGCGCCTTTTTATAAAATTCCAAATAGGAATCAAATAACCGAGAAAATGGAAGACAAGTATAAAGCACTTTCAAATAATGTGAAAGATACGTTTTCTAAACTAAATGATATAGTTTTAACAACAGATATCTGGACTGATACTGTAAATAACAGAAGTTATTTGGGTTTAACAAGTCATTTCATAGATAATGGTGCGTTAAGATCGATTATGATTGGAGTAATGGAATTGGACGATCGCCATTCAGCAAATAATATACACAAATGGTTAGATGAACTTCTTGCTCTATGGAAAATCCGAAAAGAAAGCGTCGTTGTTGTAGTAGTTGATAATGCGGCCAATATTAAAAGGGCGGTGATTGATGCTTTTGGTGAGGACAAATACTTATCCTGCTTCGCTCACACGCTAAATTTAGTTCCATCAAGAGTTTGAAACGGCCACGACTTTTCTAGGTCCTGGAATATAAGATATATTAATCTTATTATAGAAAATCAGTGAACATTTACTTAATCTGTGTCGTAATTTTGACGACAGATTCTAAATAAGTTTAGTTTATTATTTTTTATAATGATTTTTTAACTATAGTTGTTCAGGTCCGGGATACCAGGTAGTGAGGATTCATTTGCAAATAAAAAGATTTTTGTTCTTTATAACAAAAAGTAAATATATTCAAATAATTATGTTTTAGAATATTGCATAAATATTCTATAATATCACATAAATCAAATAAGTAAATCCGTTTTGATTCTTACAAAAATATATAGATATACAGATACGCTTAAGCTTGCGTTATCTGATAGCTCGTGTTTGAAAATTTTATAAGTTTGAATTCGGTAACGAAATTTTTCTAAGTTAGTTTTGTCATGAATTTGAAAATTTTACAAGTATAGGACGGATACGCGTTATTATGCGATATCGTTGCCTATCTTGAAATTTTATAAGTATAGAATTGTTTGAAAATATTCTAAGTGTTTATATTCCAGGCATAAGTTGCTCAGGAGTTTTGACTAGGCGCTTAAATTGCGCTGGAGCTAGTTCCTTCCGACTGGCCGTGCAGGTCCTTATATAGGCCTGGGAGAGAGCGGGGATCGCGCCGCCTAAATTACTCTCACATTCATACATTCACACTTAGATTCACACCTATATACAAAATCGATTCATACAATTAACTACAATGTGCGCACGCTGCGCCGCTTCTCCTTCCTTGCACCGCTGCGCTCGCCGCTCGCTATATACATATATACACGCACGCTGCGCCGCTGCTCCTACTCTTGCGCTGCTGATTTCTGCTACCGCTCGCCGCTTGCTGACTCGTGGAGCTGCTGTAGTTGCGCTGTTAGCTGTAGCGCGGGTCTAGCCGACAGTGGGGAAGCGCTATACTTGCGTATATTCTTAAAATGTATTTATATAAAAATTTTGGGGGGAGCAACTGAAGTGGGACTCGTTCAAGGAGAGATTTACCTCCATGGTGATCAACGTGCCTACTTACTCCAAAGTGATGAAGCTGCAGTACCTGCAGTCTTGCCTTGAAGGTCCAGCTTCGAAAAGACTGAATAACCTTGAAGTGACTAGTGACAAATTCGATGTAGCTTGGGCTGCCTTTGTCAAACGCTACGACAATAAGCTAGTAAGACGCTCTGCTCATATTTCAAAAGTCTTGTCCCTGCCGACCACACTTCAAAAATCCGCTGAAGGCATCGACTACCTTCTTAGCTAGGTAGAGGAGTCTCTCCGATCCCTAAGATCCCTTGGTCGTCAAAAAATGGGACGACTGGCTTATTGAGATTATCTCCTCCAGGCTGGACACAAGTATCAGACAAGATTGGGAAAAGACGCTCGAAGGCCAGGATGCACTCCCTACATACGACCAGCTAGTCGAATTCCTCGAAAACCGAGCTAGGACCTTAGAGTCCTGCAAAGGCAAAGCGAACACATCTCCCAGCAAAGGTCAAGGCAAGGGAAATCAACGCACCGTGTCAACACAGTTGTCCCACTCTCACAAAGGCGGATGCTCCAAAACGCATAGAACTAGTGAATGGTGCCAACCTCTGCTACATTTGCCTGTCCAAGAAGCATTCGCTCAACAAGTGCAACTCCAAGGGCCGCTGCATGGTATCTGGCTGCGGCCGCAAACATCATACCTTGCTCCATGCCATTAAACCTATTGGTCTCGAATGCGCAGGGAACGGTTCTGGAACCACTACAGCTACTCACTCCACACAATTGACGGGAAAGGAGGATAGAGGGTCACTCCCCGCTTACCTAGAAGAGAACATCACTCTGCTCCCCACTGCATGGATCGTTCTGGAGTCCCCAGAAGGGGCTTCTGCTCGTTTCAGAGCCCTCCTTGATCAAGCGTCTGAAGGCTCCTTCATTTCCGAGAGGGTTGCTCAAACTTTGTCACTCAAACGACGGAAGAGCCAAATCACAATTATGGGGGTTGGCGGACAAGCCAACCTAACCTCAAACCACTCTGCTGAAATCATCATCAAGTCTACAAAGAGGAACTCCTTTTCTATGAGCTTCTCGGCTATCATTCTAGGAAACCTGACTAAATTGTTACCCAAGCGAGAAGCTAGTCCAATGGCGAGAATCCACCTCCAAAACTTGGATTTGGCGGATCAGCACTTCTACGAACCAGGGAAGATAGACTGCATCATAGGAGCCGACGCCTTCCACAGACTTCTACTCCCTGGAGTTCGCCTAGGAGGTCTAGGAAAGCCTGTTGCTCAAGAGACGGTAATGGGGTGGGTAGTCACTGGGCCAGCCCCATCGGTCAGTACTTTAACTGACACCCGCTTCACCTTTTGTCATCACGCGGTGACCTCCACCCTCAGTGAAGACATTCGACGTTTTTGGGAGATGGAGGAGCTCCCTTCGCTACCTCAACCAACCCAAGAAGAGAGCGCTTGTGAGGAGCATTACAAGTCCACCCATAGTAGAGAACCAAGTGGGAGATTCGTACTGCGCTTGCCTTTCACTCAACCTTCGATACTTGGAGATTCCAAGGCCATCGCACAGGCCAGGTTTCTACAGCAGGAAAGACGCCTGCTAAAAAACCCACCTGCTAAAGAAGCCTACTCCAACTTCATCGGCGAGATGATTTCCCTCGGACATTTAGAGGAGGTACGTGACGAGGAAGAAAGAGACGTATACTACGATAATAAAAGAGGATGTCGTACCGACCTTAGGACTATTATGGAACCCCACTCAAGACTTCTTCACTTATAAAGTCTCTACACCGCTTCAGACGAAAAACGTTACCAAGAGGGTAATCCTCTCGGACGTTGCACGCCTTTATGACCCTCTAGGGTGGCTAGCCCCAGTAGTCATAATCCGGAAGATTCTGATCCAACAATGGATCACTGGTCACGACTGGGATCAAGAGGTCCCCTCGGATGTCATAAACCACTGGACAGCTCTAAGAGACCAAATCCACTGCTTAGATCGCCTGCAGATTCCTCGCTGGGTAGGAACCACATCCACAACAAAGGTCTTCCTCCATGGATTTGGCGATGCATCCTCTCTCGCCTACGCAGCCACGGTCTACATCGTCACCAACGACGAGCGAGAGAAGCCCAGATCAACTCTACTCGTCGCCAAAACGAAAGTCGCGTCGATTAAGACAGTCAGCATCCCTCGGTTGGAATTGTGCGGTGCTGTCCTACTAGCAAAATTAATAAAAAGCGTCATGAACGACCAAGAGCTCTCCCCAGTATCCATCTATTGCTGGCTGGACTCCCAAGTCGCACTAGCCTGGTTAAGTGGTCACCCTAGCCGCTGGACTACTTTTGTCGCCGATAGGGTGAGCAGCGTCCTTACAACGTTACCCGCCGCTACCTGGCAGCACGTAGGAACTAACGAGAACCCAGCTGACCTAGCCTCTAAAGGCGCCATGCCGGACACCATGGCTGGTCAAACCCTTTGGTGGCACAGCCCAAACTGGCTCAAAAACGCCCCTACTAGTTGAGTTCCAGAAAAGAAAGAATTTTATACTCGAGAGGAGGTGAGAAAAGACATCCTCCCTTTCCTCACACCAATTGAAAAGCCAACGACGCGGAATTTGGAATCGACCCTAGAGAGATTTTTATCCTGGAACCGGCTACTGAGAGTCGTCGCCTTCATCCTCAGGTGGGCAAGTAGGCCAAGACGAAGAGGTCACCGCAGGACCATCGACCCTCTGGGCGCGGAAGAACTGAGGCGCGCAAGGAGATCAGTTGTTGCTGCCGCTCAACACCAGCACTTTTCGATCGAAGTAGACTGCCTACGAAGCAATCGCGCGCTGCCTCCCTCGAGCAAACTTCGCCGATTTTTGCCGTTTTTAGACACAGATGGACTTCTACGAGTTGGGGGTCGTTTGCAGAATTCGTACTTGGGTGGATACGAGAAACACCCTATCATATTACCGTGTCAGAGTCGCATAGCGGAAATGCTGATCACGCATGCTCATCTACAGACTCTACATGGCGGTCCGCAGCTTGTCCAGAGCCATTTGCTGCGAACGTATTGGATCGTTCGAGCCCACAATCGCATCCGGAAGATCACCCGCCAATGCGTGAGATGTACTCGCTTCCAAGCGCCTAAACAGAGAGTGACACCAGCTCGACCGTTCTCGAGTATTGGCTTGGACTACGCTGGCCCGTTTCAGCTGAGGACTACAAAAGGGCGGGGCAACAAGTCGTACAAAGGCTATGTTTGCATCTTCGTCTGTCTGGTGACCACGGCTGTACACTTGGAGGTGGTATCGGATATAACTTCCCAAGCTTTCTTATCTGCTTTTAGACGCTTCGTCACTCGACTAGGATTATGCAGCGAACTACTGAGCGACAATGGCACTAACTTCCAGGGTGCCAGCGCTGAACTAGACTGCCTCTTCCACGCAGCTTCCGACTTCCATCGAGAGGTTTCCGAAGCCGTATCCGCTCAGGGGATCAACTGGAGTTTTATCCCCCCTCAAGCCCTCCATTTCGGAGGATTATGGGAAGCCGCTGTGAAGAGCTTCAAAAGACATCTTCGACGGGTACTAGGGGACTCCACGCTCACCTACGAGGAATTCTCTTCTCTAGCAGCCCAAGTAGAGGCCTGTCTCAACTCGAGACCCCTCTGCCCTCTGAGCAGCGATCCGGAGGACCTTGCCGCCCTAACGCCAGGTCACTTCCTCGTCGGCGCGGCCTTAACAACATTTCCAAAGCCCTGCGAACCGACACCCCTAAACTCTTACGTAACCAGATATCACCTCGTCACCAATATGCGCAATCACTTCTGGAAGCGCTGGCTGGGCGAAGTTCTACGCATCATGCAGCCACGTTCCAAATGGCTGGACTCTACTGACGCTGTGAATGAGGGGGACCTTGTCCTCATCACCGACGAGCTGCTACCACCAAGTGGCCATTGGCTGGGGTGATCCAACTGCACAAGGGTACTCAATTAAATCTAAATAGTGTAAAATTTATGGAAGTTACAACACAAAAGTCAGTTAAGTGAAACTCTGTGAAAAGAAACTTATTTTGCACGTGGCCCTAAAGTTACCTCCCAACGGTGCTCCGAAACTCTCTCTCGACAATCAGGGAAATTCTAATAAGTCTCAGAACCGGTGTTCAACTCCGCTCAACGTTTCACCGAAATAAAGTCAAGGTAAATGCGCGAACAATTACTAAAGTCAAGGAAATTGTAAAATACTTCAAGCAGTCTGTTGTAGCTAGCGATGAGCTCAGAAAAGTTTCAAAACGTTTGAAAGATATTTGACTTTATTCGAAGTTACGTCGTCAATTTTGATAAAATTAGATGGAGATAATGTGCCGATACCACGAATGGGAGGAAAACTGACCACAGCAAAAGAGCTGATGAAGATGTTAAAACCATTTAACGAAGCAACTGAAATTATCAATGGTGAAAAATATGTGACAGGGAGCGAAGCATTGTCACTTATAAAAAATCTGAAACACGCTTTAGACACCTTAGATGCAACAACAAGTGTAAGCAAGCACTTTAAAAAAGTACTCGTCGAAGAGTTTGATCATCGATTTAAAAACATTGAATACACGAGTACTATTGCTGCAGCATCGTTGCTGGACCCTAGGTACAAAAAACTGTATTTTAGTGATAACATAGCTTGTTCGTTCAAAAATAATAAATGGTGTCACACAAGAATTAGTGGAAAAGATGTGTGAGCCAGAAGCTAGTGCGCATACAGATTCAAACGAGAACATTTCTCCAAATTCTAATAAAGAAGCTACTAGTGATGCAAAATAAACCAATATATGGAGCTTTGACGATAAATTACGAAGCAAATTGAAACAACAGGCTAAAGATATTGCAAAGCAATCTCGTTCCGAAATGCCAGAGGAATTTCGGTATTATTTATCCCAGCCTCCTATTGAAAGAACACAAAATCCAATAAAATATTGGAACAGGATGCCAGATTCCGCCTTGTCGAAATTAGCTTTACGCTATTTAACAGTTATTGCAACATCTGTACCATCAGAGAGACTCTTCTCTCAAGCATTATTAATTTTGACTGAAAAAAGAAGCAATCTGACGCCGGAACATTTCCAACAATTATTATTTTTGGCAACTTTGCCCACAGAATATTGGTGTTTATAAAGAAAATTGTTTTTAGATTATTTTTGTGTATCACGGTAACTTACATGTAAATCCTGATAAAATAAACAGTACTTTTCTATAAAAATTTGTCCAAACATAATTTAACATCTGCACTTTACTTTAATTAGAGAATACTATAATTTTGATAAGCTCAGATTTTATTGATATTTTAAAAATCGATATTTCAAGTACGATATTTTATTCATATCGATATTTGAATGTGTAATACGTATCGATACGTAATATCGATATTTTTCAAAATATCGCCCATCTCTACTTGGAAGTAAAAAGCAAAAATGTGATGCTGCGAATCCTACTTTTTTTAAACCACCAACAAATGAAGAAAATGAATCCGCACCTCATATAATTGAGCTTAGCCAACATACGTCTCGGTAAACTTAATAATATTTTTATAAAATGTTGTCAAATATAATAAGATTGATAAAAAAAAGTGATTAATTAAAGTGTATTTGTATTTTCAGACATAGTAACAATTATGACTTGGTTCAAGAGGAAATGCAATCATCGCCAAATCTCAATGTTATTGAAGATTTTTACTGGACACATTCCACAGAATCTGGCATCAGTTTGGTCTTGAACAGTACCGAAGAAAATGTTGTATCAGAGGACAATACGAATGTGGTAGATTCAAGTGCCACGAATACTTCTAGAAATGTGTAAGCTATTTATAAAACGTATTATAATAAAAATATTAGTATTTTTAGAAGACATATAATTGTTTATATTTCAAATTTAACAAATAAATAAATTTAACTACTTTCCACAGATATACAGGGTGTCCCATTTTAACTTAGACAGATGAATAACATGACAAATTGCAATCTAATCAAAAAATGTTTCCGACAAAAGTTGTTGGGCATTGAGGGGCTGACCCTTCTGTGACCCTGTGTGAATATGTCCTTGAACTTCATTTTCAAGGTCATTTGAAGGTCAATTTTTGTTTTTTGAATATAACTCCCTATTTTTGACCTCGGATTCGGAAAGAGCGCCAAATTTTACGTCCAGATGAGCTTTTGCGTTAGGGGTCAAAGTAAACTCTACAAGTCATTTCAAGGTAAAATTTCTGTTTGGGGCATTAAGCTGGTAAATCCGTGTTTTTACAATCATGCCTCAGACAGAAGTTATTGGGTATCCAAGTGATGACCCTTCCATGACCTTGAACATGCCCTTGACCTTCCTCTTCAAGGTCATTTGGAGGTCAACTTTCGTTTTTGGATGAAGTTCCCAATTTTGGACCACGGATTCGAAAAGAGCGCGAAATTTTACGTCCAGATGATCTTTCGCGTTAATGGTCAAAGTAAACTATACAATTAATTTCAAGGTCAAATTTTTGTTTGAGGCATAAAGCTTACAAAGACTACATCAGTGACCATGTTCAATGATATAATATGTACTTTTATTGTGGACAACTAAAGGACAAGGTAATACATCTACAGAAGAAATGCAAACCTTGCCCCTAGGTACAAGTCAACACAGAGTCAAACACTTATTGATAAGGAGACCCCCTTTCCGCGATGCTTACGAGTGCATATTTTCATGAAACTTGTAAGCACCCCCGGAGCCGACGACGAGGACGTATTGAATGATGTATTGAATACCATGACTTCATACGTGCAACTTATTACAGTTGGAAATCACCAAAATCTTCTTCCTTTCCAAAAAGGCATCATTTTAAATAATACTTTACTCCAAGAGTTACTTCCTTATTTAAAGAATCAATATAGTAGTAACAATTTTCAAATAGAGTATATATTGACAAATCGAATAAATCAGGATGTCATCGAAAATTTCTTTTCGTATATAAGAGGGATGGGTGCCGGACATGACAAGTCATCAGCATTGCAATTTAAACATAGACTGAAATGGTATGTCCTTGGTCATCATAGTTCTGACATGTTTATTGAGAAGTCTAATATTGAAGAAGATAGCGATTCGACATTGATTGATGGTGTAGATTTAAATGATAGTGAACAAGAAAAGAGAAAGAAAAATACTTTATTAGACGATCAGCGTATGAATGAAATTTTAGGAACATTGTATGACGATGAAATGCTCGACCTTATGAATGATGAAAGTAGCATGCCAGGTAGAAAAAGACATTAATTCTTTTATTTTAGTAATCATGTTTTTCGAGATTTTATACCTTATACAATCGTGTTTTCATAAATCTTATACTTTTTGATATATTATTTTAACAAAGTATACAACATTCAAATTTTGTTTATTTACAACTCTGTTAAACTTTTACGGTTTTGTACAAACTTATTTTATAAATTACGTATAAAGAAGTGATCAATTTAAATTTTGAATGAAAGTAGAACGTATAAAAATGAGTATGAATATGATTTGACAATATTAAAAGGTTTTGTAATATTTTATGAAAACTTCACTTTTATTAAAAAAAATTATAGTAATTGTGTTATTGATTTTGTTATTAGATATTGATGGGCTGCCTGAAATAGAAGTTATTCGTGAAATAGTTCATCAAGAAGCTCTTCTATATGTAGCTGGATATGTCGCTTATCAATTCCGATCAAAGCACCCAAAGTTAGGGATTCCAATTAGAGATATGCTTCCTATTATAGATCCTCCTCATTGGATTTGTCACATATCCAGAGGTTCTATAATTTTTCCTTCGAACGAACTGCTACAAACTTCGCAAGTTTTAGAACAAGTCTTTAATAATTTTCACAAAGATTCATTATCAGACACTAATTTAATTTTTACAAAAGTCGCTGCTCTTGTTAAACAAAAAATTAACAATTTATTTAATATTCCCGATGAAGTACTTTTGTATCTAGATAGAACACGTATTTGTATTAGATTACGACAATTGAATAAAGCACGACAATTGAAAAGATTCTTACGATAAAATAAGAATTGCAGCAAAATCTGCAAAAACTCAAAAATTGTATACATAAGTTATTTTTTATACATAAAAAGTCGGTTTGAAATATATTTAATCATTTATTTATATGGAATATTTTATTTTAAACGTTTGACCGCGCGAAAATCTTATTGGTTAAAAATTCAATATGGCTGATACTGGGAAGCGTTCCCTATTGGCTGTTTTGGAAGGATGCGCAAGAACACACCTTCTCTCCTTACATCATGGCGGCTCGAGAGCACAAGAAGAAAAAAAAGTTTATTTAAATAGGTCACAGTCTGTGAAGAAGCGAAGAAGTATATCGATGAGGTCATTGCGAGGCTTGTGAAGAAAGAAAGAGATAGAAAACGGAGGGAAGAGTTTACATTTGGCGAGAGAGTAGAAGAGACGGGTGTGTTGGACATCGAAGCGGGAGCATGCTCAGAATATGTGATTCAAATCTTCGACGTCTTCATCTACGAGATTTTTATTATAGCGGCTGAGTGCAAGGCTATAGTGGTTGCTGCGCATACGACATATTGTGGTGATCACGTTATTCGCGGAGCACCTGGCTGAAAATAATCATATGATAAGCATATGAGTACTCATATGATAAGCATATGAGTACTCATATGATTATCATATGATTATTTTCAGCCAGGCGATCCATAGGAAGTGAATGGAACCAGGATTTGGTGGAATCGAAGGGGTAGAATGAGAACTAGTCGCGTTCAGTATTGGTGCGATAGTGATCGAGGTAATTGTTGAATTCAGTATGAGAGATCTTTGAGCTAAGGGGGAAGAAATCAGAATGAGGTAAAGAAAAATAGAGAATGATGCCGGCACCGGAGGCCTCTTTGGCGAGAAGGTCGGCTTTCTCGTTGCCAGGGATTTCGAGGTGGCTGGGAATCCAGAAGAAGCGGACAGTATAGCCGGCTTCGGAGATGCGATGGAGAAGAAGCTTGATTTTAAAAATGGAGTTAATGGGTGTGACAATGAAGTCGTGAAGATTAGTGATAGCTTGAATAGTGCTGAGAGAATCAGCGAAAATAGTTGAAGTGTAGAGTCCAGGAGAGTTTGGAGTCGAAAATGACTCCTAGAAGTTTGACTCGCGGCAAGGAGTTTGATCTTGGTATCACTGAAAGAGAGGAACGCGGTAGAAGTGTCTATAGAGTTCCAAGAAAAAATAATGAGTTGGGTTTTCTCGAGAGCTATGGAGCGACCAAGAGAAAGAAAGTATGAGGTAATGCGGTCGAGACTATTTTGAAGGACAGAGAGGCAGAAGTCAAGATCAGTGGAAGAGACAAAAAGAGCAATGTCATCAGCAAAGCAAAGGTATTTGCAGCTGGGGTCGATGCGATTTGGAAGTTTGTGGGTATAAAAGTTGTAGGCGACGGGGCTGCTGCAGCAGCCTTGGGGTACGCCCTTCAGCGTTTCGAAGAGGCCCTGGATTTCGCCTCCAACGTTAAAGGAAATTGATCTAGAAGAAGTGATGTTATAGAAAAATTGGCAAATTTGCCATGGTAGACCGAGGTTTCGGAGAATGTGGGCAAGGATACCAGGGTCAACTCAAGGCACTTTTGATGTCAAGAAAAAGAGCTGCAGTGTATGCGCTGTTAGCGAAGCTAAAATAAATAGAACAGGTGAAGATGCTAAGGTTGTCGGAACAGGATTTTCGTTTCTGGAAACCGAATTGGTAGCGAGGTAGGATCTCATATCTCTCGAGCCACCAATTCAATCTATCGAAAACGATCCTTTCAAAGACCTTAAGGAGGGATTGAGGAAGGGAAATGGGTCGAAATTTGCCAGTGATGTCTTTGGGAATAAAAAAGACGAGAAACTCATTCCAAGAAGAGGGAAATTCACCCTTCATAAAGATTTCGTAGAAGATGGAAAGAAGATGATCCAGGATATTTTCCAGAAGATGCGAAATAAGAAGATTATCAATTTTGTCGAGACCCGGGGCAGAGTTGGATTTCTCGAGACATTTGTCTATAGCAACGCGAAGTTCGGAGTGTGTGAAAGGTTTACAAAAGAGCTTTAGAGTAAGAGGGGAGGGTTTGAAGTCAGAGGGAAAATTCGGGTAAAAACAAGATGGTGGACAAATTGTGGGAATCAATTCATTTTGCTTCGTGATCTTCGCGGTGTTGTTTCGAGCTTCAGAAGCGACGAGGGTGCGATGTTTAAGCCTCTTAATAAACTCCCAAAATTTTCTGGAGTCGGAGAGAGGGGAGAGGTTAGCACAGGCGTCGCGGTAGGACTGTCGTTTAGTTTCATGGAAGGTGATGCTGGCGTGCTCTTCAGGAGCCAGAAGTTTGGAATATAAGTTGGGATCGCGTCAAAAGTTCCTTAGAGCATCTTTCTTAGCAGATTCAGCTCGGGAACAATCTTTGTTCCACCGAGGGGGCTCTGGAGGTTTGAGGCGTTTGTTAGAAGATCGAAATGGGGGAGTGAGGTTTTGGATCGAAGTGAGAATCGCGGAGGTGAGAGCCTTGTATTTTTCGGAGGAGCTTGCATCAGCAGAAATATTGTCAAAGGAGAAGTTAGATAATGATTCTTCAAAAGCTCGCCAATTTTCGGGGAAGATGCGACGGTAATCGGGGCGATGAGAGGGAAAAGATGCAGCAGGAGAGGGAATGCCGAGAGACGTGGCGATGGCGTAGTGGTCGCTTAGGTGGGTGACCTCTAAGACTGACCAAGAACAGATGGAGTAAAGATGGGGGGAAACAAAAGTGAGGTCGATGCAGAAGGGGTTAGTGGGGTTTCGCCTGTTGATGTAGGTGGGAGTTCCCTTGTTGACGATTAGAAGGTCGTTGTCAGCAATTGTTGAGAAGAGATGGTCGCCTATATTGCAGGAGAAATTGCTGCCCCAGATGGAGTTGTGGCAGTTAAAGTCGCCTGCAAGAAAGATGGACCTGTAAGAAGAAATCGAGTTCAGGAAATTGTTGAGACGAATGCGATCGAAGGGGGACCCTGATAAAAATATTTACATGCAATTTTACATAAAATTATACGTAAAGATTTCGAACTTTTACATGTAAAATTGTGTATGTATTGATGGCATTATAAAACTGTACATCAAATTTAACGTAAAATTTATAATGAAGATCTTTATATATAATTTTATGTATAATTTAACGTACAATTTTACAATTTCATTGATACATGTAAAATTTTACACGTAAAAGTTCGAAATCTTTACATATAATTTTTGTAAAATTCCATGTAAATATTTTTAACAGGGGGGTTATGAGGTCTACAAGCAGAGACTATGAGAAGTTCCCCTTTGGGAGATGTTTACAGAAATAGCATTAGATTCTAGAATGTTGAAAGAATTATACGAATTGACGATTTGGAAAGGGACAGTTTTGCGAATGCAGATGACCGTGCCACCACCTCTTCCCACTGGCCTGTCGTTACGAATTGTAACGAAGCCTTTATGTGAGAAGTTGTGGTTAGGGCTCAGCCATGTTTCGCAAAGGAGAATGATGTCGAAATCTTTGGAAATATTGAAGAACTCAGCTTTACGTTGTCTTAAAGTAAGACAATTCCATTGAAGAAAGCGAAGGTTTTTTGGCTGAATTGAATTAGCCATTGTGAGAGGAGATTGGGGGAGGAAGGAAGCGCGAGCAGGCTTGAATGGCCTTGAGAGCAACTTCATTCAAGTCTACAGAGTTGAGAGTGGAAAGCAAAGATTTGAGAATGAGATCGATAAAAAAACTAACAATACATCCGGGTTTGCCGAAAGAAGAGGGAGATATAGCTTCAGGGGGTGGAGATTCAGTTGATAGTTCAAAGGAGGTCAATGTTTTTGAGAGGGACTGCAATTAGAAGCACAGCGAAGAGCGTCCGTTTGGAGAGATGAGGCAGTCATCGTGGTCCAAGCAAGAGTATGAGTGAGAAGAGTTTAAGCGGTGACGAGGTTTGAAACCCAGCTCTGGTTGCGGGAGGTTGCTAGAAGCGAGATTTGGAAAATGAGCGGGGGCGAGGGTCCTTGGTCGGGAGTTGGCCATTAGGGGAGGCTTAAAAGAGCGTGAAAAAGAAGCATATGAGGGTTCTGAAGGCTGCAAGAGAGTCTGTGTAAAGTAGTTAGAGTGTTAAGATGGAGGTGGGGTAGGAGATAGAAGTAGGAAAGATGTAGAGGGGTTAGTGGCAGGTGCAGCTACTTGGAAGCTGGGTACGTTGTTGATGTTGTTGCGGTTAAATTTGGGGTAAGAGCGCAAGTTGTGTTGAGGTGGGTTGGTTTGTAGAGCTCTGGGAAGATCCTTAGTGAGAGAGATGTTGTGGGTGACAGCATAAGTGCGTAAGAAGTGTTGGAAGTGCTACTCAGGGCACGATTTGTCCTTCGGGAGATGATGCTGGTTACAGTTGACGCAGGTAGGTTGCGTTTCGAAGCATTAGAGATTTCGAGGGAAACATCTCTTATGATAGCTTATCTGAAGAGGCGATGAGAAGGAGCAGAGAAGCGAAGGTTGTGGAAAGCAAAGGCAGTGTTAGAGATGAGGTAGTTGGCAGTTTGTCGGTCTTTCAGAGTTATGGATATCTTATGGGAGCTAGAAGCAGCAATCGAAACAATATTACCTTTGTAGGTGGAGGCAACAAGTCTTCCAACTGTGGTCAGTTGATAGTGTCCCTTTATCTGGGTTAAGTCCATGGGCTCAGCAAAGACCACAAAAGGTCCCTGGTTGAGAGAGGAGTAAAGAATAGGTGATTGTAAAACCTGAGTTGTTTTGCCGTTGGTGGTGCTAGTAGAGCTTGTGTTGAAGGAAGTAAAGCCGCTGGTGCTGGTAGAGATGACTAGTATAGAAGAAGCTGTAGAGATGTTGGTAGCAGCTGTTGAGAGAGTAGATGTAGGGTTGGTGGTGGCCTCCGACAAAGAAATTGTATACGCAGAGATTATTGTAGAGGCAGGTCGTGTTGTTGTTGGAGGACCAGAAGGACTCTCCAGGCACTGGTGAAGTCTGTGTATGTTCTTTTTGAGTTGGTGGCCAGGTTCAGAAGCGTTCTCACTGGTTTCGAAGGCAGCTCTGTTCCTCTTAAACTTGCTGGAGGCGTCTAGCATCTCAGTGTCGACAGTAGTGTTGGTGTGTTCGGCTAAAAAGATTAAAGAAGAATGAGAGCCTAACAGTTAAAGTAAGAGTGGTAGTTGAGAAAGGGGTTGTTGCTGGCTACATTGAAGGAGAGCATTAGCTGCATCTAAATCAGGATCTTTGGAAGGTTCCTGGTGCATAGCGAATAGGTTGGAGTTTGGGTTAGGAGTGCCAGAGATCAAAGAGTCGTCAATAGAAGAGTTGGGAAGAGGAACATGGCTGTCAGAAATATCAGGGTTGGTTGTTGTAGGCATGATAAATGAATAGAGAGGAGGTTGAAAAGTGGAGTTTAAAAATGACGCGAGAGAGGGTTGGTAACCCCCTGCCGCCTGGTTGTGTTTAGGCGGAGGGAGCAGAATTGAAGAAAAGGGTAAATAGGGCAGAGCCAGATTGAAATCTACGATTAGAGGGGAGAGAATAGAAGTAGGTGTAACGTAGACACCGTGCTCTGCACTAAAATTCACTCAAGAACACTATAAATTGACTGCAAACTGAGAGAGCATCGAAGGCACGTCCGCACAGCTTTCCCGCCGAAACGGAAGTCCAAGCCACTAAGTACTTACCAATTTGCGTACTAGCTTTAAGGAGGAGGAGTCCCAAAAGCTTCGCAAATTTGCCACGGGGTATTTTGCATTTCCAGACTTCTAGAAAAACAGAAAGTCCGATCGAATTTTTCTTTTGGTAGAACGATTCATTAAACTTAACGCTATGGCGCTACAGACTCGGTTTTTCATTTGCAAGCTTTATTTAAAAACTTTCACGTAAAATTAGATTTTATGGTTGGCGCTGTAATCGCATGAGTACAACGAAGTACGCGTAAACATCAGTTTATATTTCCAAGATTTTAGAAAAACAAAAAGTCCGATCAAAATCTTCTTTCGGTAGAAGCAGAGATTAGAGGAGAGATTGCTGATGCCGTGTTAAAAATGCGTGCCGAATTCGATCATGACGCCACTTGCGGCCTGCAATCGAACTATACGCATCTAGAAAAGGAGCGTAGGGGAAGTATACGCATCCAGCGGCAGTGGAGGAGAAGGGAGAGGCGCTATATATTCTTAGGTCCATCGCCCCTGACGCGGCGGAGGAAAGTGACAAACGGCGACTGTCGAATTTGCGCATCCACACCTCGCGGTAGTTTCAACCAACGCCAAAAACTATTCGGGCATATTATTGGAATAAAAAGAATGTTTAAACAACAACATAAGTGTAAAAAAATTAGAATCTAAAACTTTTGAAATCTCATGATTGAGAACTTTAATTTTTTAGAGGGATTATGGTGAAACCGACACAAACAAGTTAAGTTTAAGCTTAAACAAAGCTAAATTAAACTAATATGCCACCCCAGCCTCCCGATAAACATATGCTACTATCAGTTTTCATATTCCAACGACGATCGTGGCGGCGCGGTCTACGTTGTTGCTTGCTATTCTTATGCACTCGGGTTCGAGTCCAAGTCTCAGCAAATTTTTTTTTTCTACTTTCTGATAAAATATATAATACAATTTTAAATAAATTTAAATTATCTTATTAGTACGATAACGCTTTATAAAATACATTGATATTAAAAAAAATTATTAATTTGTATTCCCATAATTCAAGAAGTTTCATAGTATACTTTTTTTCATAAACGATTAAGTAAATTATACCTATATTTATTGCAGGCCCACCGTATACTTTCCTAAATTGAAATATAATTGCAGAAGCAGAATGGCAAATTGCGTCATTATTGTATACTGTATATATTATCAGCAACTAGGAAACAAAAATTTGCTGAGACTCGGTCTCGAACCCGAGTGCATAAAAATATCGAGCAACAACGTAGACCGCGCCGCCACAATCATCGTTGACAAAGAAAAACTGAAAGTAGCATATGTTTATATGGAGGCTGGGGTGGCTTTTTAGTTTAATTTAATTTTGTTTAAGCTTAAACTTAATTTTTTCGTTTTAATGTAATTGTGAAAACGTTATCGTACTGATAAAATAATGTAAATTTATTTAAAATTGTATTTTTTCGTTACCCATAAAACTATAAATAATTGTAGTTACACATTGTACGTCCCCTATGTACTAAAAGAATAATAATATTTCTTATTGTTTTTACGCATTATAAACATTTTATAAGCAAATAAAAAAAAATAAAAAATTTGCCGAACCTCGGACACGAACTCGAGTGCATATAAACACCAAGCAACAACGTAGACCGCGCCGCCACGATCGTCGTTGTTGTATGAAAACTGAAAGTACCATATGTTTATTGGGAGGCTGGGGTGGCTTGTTAGTTTAATTTAGCTTTGTTTAAACTTAAGCTTAACGTGTTTGTGTCGCTTTAACCATAATCTGTCTTCCGTCTAAAAAATTTAAGTTGTTAATTATGAGGGCCATAAAGACGATCATGGCCACTGACCTTAAGGGCTTAGAGTTAATTGTTTATGGATCATATTCATCGCGTACGCCAAAATCCTTGACAGTTACAGCCGCTTATGTTATTTCCCCTATATGCTCTGCCGCGCCGCGGCCCGCGATGTGATTGTGTACTCTCTAGTTCTCCCTTCGCCGCTGCTGCTGGTGGGGAAGCTAGTTGCGTACGGCCGCCCCTACTTCTCCTCCGCTGCTTCTAGATGCGTATAGTTCAAAGCGAAAACCGCAGTGCGGAGCTAGCTTACGACTGTATATGGCACGGCACGATTTCGCCCATGCTCATCGGCAATCTTTCCTCTAATCTCTGGTAGAAGTGCAGAACGATTCATTAAACTTAACACTACGGCGCTACAGACTCGGATTTCATTTGCAAACTTTATTCAAAATGTTTTGTGTAATAGAAAAACAGAGTTTTTTGGGATGACATTCCCTTAAAGAGTATTCGCTATGTGCGGAACCAAGAAATGAGATTGCAGCTGTCACGGGACTTTTTCTGCAATGCGTTCCGTTGCGTCCGTTCTGTTCTGTGCGTTCTGTTCTGTTGCTCCGCGGCACGCGCATTGCAGTTTCCTATCTACGCGTTTATATAACTTTGGATATTCCCATATTTGCATGTAACCGTATCATTTTCTCTACTACTTACAACTCTTATTATGTCACATGTATAAATAACCAAATTTATATAAACGCGTAGATGGACAACTGCAATGCGCGTTCCACGGAGCAACGGGACATAACGCACGGAATAGAACATACGGAACAGAACGTACTGTGGAAAGGCTTCGGTGACAGTTTTCGGTACTGTGGGACCCATGATTACATTACTGTATTCGTCATGTTAAGCGAGCCCTGTCAATTGGAATGCTCAGAACTATTGTTCATCTATTTATTAGGCTGAATGCTCTCAAATATTAGTAAATATTCTAATTCGAACAATAAAAAAAAACTACTTTAACCAAGGAAACAAAGAAACTTAATTTAAATTTTAAACTCAGACTCTTAGTAAAACCAAATGCAAAATATGATTTCTAAATTATGACCATTCACTTAGTTGGACGAGGTCGCACTGCCGCCGCTTGACTTCAGTAAGCGACGCTGAAGTCCGAGAAGGAGAGAAAGAGGGAGAGGGAGCGAAGCTTTGTGCTACCTCCCACGTACAGTCTCGTTAGCCTTACCTGCTCCAGCGTTGCAGTTTTCTTAGCTCATAAAGTCAATATATGCACAAGGTTTTAGTTATTAAGTTTGTAAATTATTAAACACACCTTAAATGAGAAATAATATAAATGATAACCAGAGCAGACTTCAAAACGTTTCTTGTTACCGTTTCAATTTAATAATTTGTAATCGCTTGAATGTTAATAATTCTTTTATTTATAAAATTGGAAATAAGAAACAAAACAAGTTTTCCGACGACCGGTGATAGTTGATACTGTGTCGTAGGCCGCGTGCACGGCGCACAGTGTGCCCAAATGGGTATTTTAGTTTCAAAATAAAATTGCACAGCGTAGGAGCGATAAATCTTGATGAAATTTTTTGAGCGTACAGTTAAAGTTATGTAGAATATGAGAAAACTATACAGAAATGCGATATTTTAACCCCCTCTTTACTGCAAAGGGCCAAAAGTGGGTATATTTGTGAATTTGCGTAAAAAATCGATTATTTTGATTCTGGGGACAGTAAAACGTTAAGTTTTAATATACCACAGCTTTTTTATATACATTTAAAATTAAGTTTGAAGGAAAAACCGCTCCCAGGTCCAAAAATATTTTTAGTGGCTCGGGTAATCAGTGGAAACATGGAAAATAGCGATTCTCGACGAAAAATAAGCTTTTTGAATAAAGGGAGTGATGTAAACGATTCTAAATACGTCCAATCAATAAACATTTATTTTTATTGTCCAAAAATAAAAAAAAATTCTTTTTTAATGTTTCCAAAAATATTTTTGCTCGGAAAATTGGTAAAAAGTTGTGACTTCCGCGAAAAATGAGCATTTTGAGTTGATTTTTTTTTTCAAAGCTGTCTTCACTATCGATATCTGTCCTGTCTGAACTTAAATATACGATAATTTCATTATATCTAAAAAAAATTGTAAATATTAATCCAAGCTATGTATAACACGAGCCAAATCAAGCGCGCTTTGATTGTAAATATTAATCCAAGCTATGCATAACACGAGCCAAATCAAGCGCGCTTTGCGCGCCCAATTTTTTGAGGTTATGACAGATTAATGTTGTAACTATATTCAGACCGGATATCCATTCCTCAACCATTCAAATCGCTTCTCTAACGGCTACAAAACATCCGGTCATCTCTTTTTTAAAAGAAGATTAAAGGGATGTCGTAGCCAAAATGTTGGAAAGGTAACATCCTACTATACCGACAAACACATTTTTTGTTATAAATTAATAATTAAGCACATACCGAACAAAAGCTTTGTCAATAAGTGTTCTTACTATTATAACAAACACTTCAAACTTGAAATCTCGTCGATTGATGCTGCATTTTTGACAAACAACGAAAAATGCAGTCTGAGGTGGCGATAAGCAACAGACGACAGCGGAGGTTACTCTATCGCCTCTTACAAAGAAAATAAACAATTTACACTACAAATCATTGTCAATACGTGTTCATTATACGATTTGGCACAGTCACGTATGTTCAGAAATACAACGAAGCAAACTATAAAAGCAAATAACGAAAAATACGACGCGAGATGGGCCGAGTTCAATGACAGCCATGGAAACTAATGCTAATCGATACACGTCAGATGGCGCTTACCGTAATTTCGTCACTATCGCCGGCTAAAGGAGGAACGTTAGCACCAGCACAGTGCGCGTGTTCCGAAACTCGGGCGCCTCTGTTTCTGTCTCTCTCAGCCATACGTGAGTTGCGTGCATCTGAGAGAGACAGAAAAACGGGCGCCTGAGGTTCGGTATACGCCCTAAGTTTTCAAAGATTTCATGACCTTGCACTTACGACAGATCTAGCGAAGGTCGAGGAAGCAACCAACGCTAATATTTATTTATTTACGAGCCTAAACGCGAATTTTGATTCTACAGGGGGAGAGCTCTGATCTGGACGGAGCCGGGGTCTTCCTCTGTAGACTACCAATCCGTGTAAATTTGCCCCAAATAATAATTTTCACAAAAAACAGAAAAAACTGCACCCATAAAAAGTAGGTTTCCAATTTTTTAGTATTATCAAGAATATATATTGCGCAGATCCTATCTCTCCTCCTGTAGAGTCCAAATTCGTGTTAACGCTTTCAAATAAAGAAATATCACCGTTTGTTGCCTTCTCTACCTTTGCTGTGTCTGTCAATAACACAAGGACATCAAATTTCGATAAAAACATTGCTTATGGCGAAACTATACGGATTCTTAGACTACGGGGGGAGAGCCCGGTCGCGTACATATCCTGGCTCTCCCCCTGTAGAGTCTAAGTTCATGTTTACGCTTTCAAATAAAAACATATCTGCGTTTCTTGCCTTCTCGACCTTCTCTTAGTCTGTCGATAGCACAAGGCCATCAAATATTGATCAAAACATTGCTTATGGCGAAACTATGCGGATTCTTAGCCTACAGGGGGAGAGCCCGGACGCGCGCAGATACTCGCTCTCTCCCTGTAAAGTCAAAATTCGCGTTTAGGCTCGTAAATAAATAAATATCAGCAATTTCAAGCTCATCGACTTCCGTTGGTCTTACAGGCATCAATAGGATATACAATCTTATCCAAAAAATTATTTGTGGCAAAACTATACGGATTCTTAGTCTACAGGGGGAGAGCTCGGCTGCGCGCATATCCTGGCTCTCTCCCTGTAGAGTCTAAGTTTATGTTTACGCTCGAAAATGTGTAAATACGGTAGCACGAGACCATAAAATCTCACCCAAAAACATTGTTTGTGAAAAAATTATACGGCGTCATAGTCTACAGGGGAAGAGCCCGGACGCGCGCTGATGCTAGCTCTCCCCCTGTAGAGTCCAAATTCGTGTTAACGCTTCAAATAAAGAAATATCACCGTTTGTTGCCTTCTCGACCTTCGCTCGGTCTGTCGAGAGCATAAGGTCATCAAATCTCGATATAAATATGTTTTATGCAAAATTACACGGTTTCATAGTCTACAGGGGGAGAGCCCGGCCGCGCGAAGATCCTGGCTCTCCCCCTGTAGAGTCGATTTTGCGTTCACAATCATAAATAAATAAATATCAACGATTCCAGGCTCATCGACCTACGCTGGGCTTACAGGCATCAATAGGATATGAAATCTCGTCCAAAAACATTGTTTAGGGCAAATCTACACGGATTCATAGTCTAGGGGGGGAGAGCCCGTCCGCACGCAGATTTGAGCCTCGCCCTTGTACAACCCAAATTCGTGTGTTTATAACTCGGGTTGCAATTGTTATTACATATAGTAGAGGCTAATAATGGTTTAACTTGGTAAATAATTAAAGAAAACATCATATTATATAGGTAAAAAAACTTTAACGTTTTAATTCTAATATTTTCATAGAATTTTATTTTTGAGGTTTTAAAAGGGTTCTGTCCCCTTCAAAACAAAAATCATCAGTTACATAAGATTTTAGCGTAATTATTAGGTGAGAATTACCTGATTCTCTCATCCGAGATTTTTCAGTAGGGATATACTTATTATCCATAGCAGTGTGTGCATGTAATGTAGCTGTGCTTATATTGTATAGTGCTAGTCGTAGGCGCTTATATGTATATATATAACCATACTAATGACCGCCATTCCGGCATACGCTCGCCGCAATGTTTTGCTCGGCTAAACTTTTTGTCGGTACTTATATTAAGTGGGTGTGTAGTTTAAAGCGTCAAAAGTGCAGCAGTTGTATTAGTAATGAGAAAAGCAGAAGTTCTGCTATTGCGGCTGTCCTACCTATGTGTTCTCAAGGATCCTCCACTTCTTCTTGAAGGAGCCTCTACGTTATCACACTGCTGAATCCACTGCTCACAGTTCTTGCTTTATTAAGCGGTCTAAAAATATTCAAATTAATGTGATAAGTGAGTATAAATATCAATCTCTCTCTCCCCCTCTCTATGAGTGCTACAAAGGTGCAAAGCTGACATTTGGGAGTACATACTTAACTCCGCCAAGAAACTTGAGTTTTAGCTTTGAGGTTATCTTTTGTTTTTGTGTCTACTGTTTATTCTAGTGATTCATTTTAACTACTAAATGCTGTATAGGTATTGATTATTTTAAAATTTATATATTTATTGAAATATGTAGAGTGAAATGAGTGATTATGTAATCATATGATCTGTAAAAAAGAGTTGATAATGTTGTAATCTAATTATTGCTTTTCATCAGTTCATCATGCATGTACAATCCTGGAATTGATTCGTACTGTCTGGCTATTATAGCTTGGTGTTGATGGCTACGTCAAACACCGGTAAACTACTCTGGATTTCTTTCGTGCATTGTCTGGGCAGTGTAGGCTGACATTGCTAACTTCGTCAAGAATATCAAGATTACCCTGGAGGTGGATTTACTCACTCTCTCTCTCCCTCTCTCTGGTTGGTGTGCTTGTATTACAAGTTCTGCGAGTGTCGCGACTAGAGATGGAAATCAAAGCGAGCGAGTAGGGAAATAGGTGTATGAGTATGTGTGTGCGTGGGCTTGCGAGCAATCAGACGCCGTGCGAATTCGGCAGATCGACACGAGAAGCCCGAGAGTTCAGACGGGCTAGGCTCACCTTCACAGGTAGCCGCTGGTGTCGTAGTTAGCAGACGAAAAACCCGAGATCGGGGTAAGTTGTAAAATTAAGTGTCTAGCGAAATATTTGCTTAAAACTGAACAGTGTCTTACGCCATAAAATTAGTTTTTTTGTTGCATCGCGCAAGTTTTCGGCTAATACGCCCCGGTGATACCGGAGTCTTGCAGGGAGTCGTAGCCCTGGCAGGAAGTTTTTCCATTCTTCCGGACCGAGGAAGTCAGCGACGAGGTGTCCGGCCGCTGGCTACATTTTTTGAGGAGAGTCTCGAGCTGACGGTGTCATCCGGGCGCATCCCAGTATTCAAGTCCGAGTAGCCGGACTACATAATTATAGATCAGGTTGTACTTCGAAATGCGCGTACATTTATGTGTAAGTTGACGACCGCTTCGGGGAATTTATACCGGTTTATAGCGAAACCTTTGACAAGCGCTAGACGCGCGATATCGTAAACAATGTTTCGATATCTACGCGATCATCTAAGCTGGACTGCCGGATAAACATTAAGCTATCAGACAAGGTGTGATTGTGGCGTATGCTCATGGATGTGTTTTTTCATAGACTTATCGTTATATAGAATAAGTAATAACTCTCGCTCATCGCAAATTTTGTAACTCAATAAAATCAATTCTCACATTTTAAAACGCTGTATTTTCCTAGGGATAAATCCAACATTTTTTACAACGGAATGTCATGATTGTCCGTGGCACTATAGCAGCCTTACTGAAAAAAGGCAGATGATAGTCAACTGATGTGACTTTGCAACCTTAAATATATTTATTCTAAGTTGTTTAAAATAAGTCAAATATAAAGAGTAAAAATATAAAAAAAACTATGAAATTCACATAATGGAAAAATCATGTAATTCATCAGGATGGTAGTGATAACGCCAAAATTGTAGATGTGAGCTCCAACATTTTTTTTCCATAATTTAATTTAAATAAAAGATTTTAAATGTTAAAAAATAAAATTTTTCAGTTTTTGCACCGTGATATTAGCGCTCGAGCGTAGCAAGCATATAAACTTGCATTTAAATAATTGAAATAATACATTGTTATTCTTATATTGTAGATTTTTGTATTGCATGGTAGTGATATTAGTATCAAATGTTTTAATATGGCCCTTAGCATGTGTATTACTTTTAGCATACAAATTAAATACAGTAGATTGGCATCGAATAAAAATATATTGAAAATCATATTTTTTAATATTTTTTTGTAATTATTAATGAATAAGAAGAAAAAACGTTATATTAATTAGTAAGATTTCAAATACGTCTAAAGAAATAACACTAAATGCAATAAAAATTATAAAAAAAATACAGTACGATATAAAACCATCAGAAATACTGATAAAATAAAAATTATAAAAAAAATTACAGTACGATATAAAACCATCAGAAATACTGATTTGTTGCATGTGCAATTTGTCTTTTCTCTATTACTCGCACTTTTTTTTTTTTAATAATGCATGTTCACTTTGTTTTGTATTACTAAATTATTACTATTTAGTGCAATTATATACAGTAAAAAAAGGTATATGGAATAACAATGAAATGAATATTTACACAATGAATATATGCATGAAAAAAAATTATGCAAACAAAACTGATATAGATTACAGAAACCTCTTTACACAAATTATTCCTATTGCATGCTCTATCGCACACGCTTTTTTATATTTTTTAGTGTATTCTTATTTTTGTTGTGTTTTTTATTATTATTATAAGTAATTCTGCAAAATAATTGTATATAATATTCAATCAAATATACAAAATTACAAAGATTGATCAGAAAAAAGAAGAAAATATAGTATACATGGTAAAGTGCATTGTACATATGCCTTCATGATTTATCTCAATGGAGTTCAAAAGAGAATGAACATTGATACACAAAATACACAAAAAATATATGTAACATATAATAATAAACAAATGCAAAAACAACAGTCATATTACCGTTGTAAAAAAATTAATTATTCGTTTGTTGGAATTACTAAAAGTGTTGGAAATTATTATGTCAAAATCACCTAACTTTTATATAACAGTTTGGGATCGGACTATTAAATTCTATAAAATAATATTTTTTATACTTTCTGTTGCTGTAAATAAAATAACAAAATCACAATTTTTTCAACAGGGCTGATTGTGTTACATACTATTACCTTTTTTAATTTAGGCGCCATCTACTGGCGGATCTTCGTTCTGATAGATGGCGCCATCATACAATGTCATATACCACGTGACGCAAGTAGTATAGATCCTACAACTCGCGATTTCTGGCTACGACATCCCCTTAATCAATTGATGGAATACTAGATATATCAAAACCATGTAATTTTCGATACAGTCATTTGAGTGTATATAGTCAATGATACAATTTTAAGAAAGTATATAAGAAAAGTTATTCCTGGTTTATATATATATATATATATATATATATATATATAATTCGTTTAGAAAACTGAAGTTTGAATATATCGGGGCCAAAAATAGCCACGAAATGTATGACCAGTGCCTAGTCTCTAACGAATAAATACATTGATTGTCAACATATTTATTCGGCAATTTTTGGGACCGGTTTTTCCTTCAAACGTAATTGTAAATGTATACAAAAAAGCGGTGGTATATTAAAACTTAACGTTTTACTGTCCCCAGAATCAAAATTATCGATTTTTTACGCAAATTCACAATATACCCACTTTTGGCCCTTTGCAGTAAAGAGGGGGTTAAAATATCGCATTTCTGTATAGTTTTCCCATATTCTACATAACTTGAACTGTAGGCTCAAAAAATTTCATCAAGATTCATCGCTTCTACGCTGTGCAATTTTATTTTGAAACTAAAATACCCATTTGGGCACACTGTGCGGCGTTCGTAAAGGATCGTCCGGGGCAGCTTTCCTCCTTCGACGATTTTGACATGATATCATGCAAATAAGTAAATCGGTAAATGAAGGAGGGTACGGGGTGAAATGCGCAGAGGCTTTCACGGACGATTGGCCATAGGAAAACTTGTGCTTAAGAGAAACGTTCGATAAGAAGTAGGTTGCCTAGCAATGAAACAACAATTATGTTTTTTTCTCCACAGCCTTCCGAACGTTGAGTTTACTTCTGATATTGCAATAATTAACGGAAAATAAAATAGAAGAACATTCTTCAATATTAAATGTTGTAAAAATCAGTGAGGATAGACAGAGTGGAATTTATTTATAACAAGGTTTATTGATAATATACAGCTTGTTATACACGCACACCATGTGTGCTCCACGACGCCTCGAATCCAAGAGGGAGAGTCATACGATCGCCACGTAGTTTTCGGTGTCTCTCAGCAGTCGCGCAACACTCATATACATACCGCGGAGAGGAGAGGCTTACATGTGTGCATCCCCTCACACACTCATTAGCGCACTCACTCATTTCAGCGCGCATACTATACAGTATATTCTGAACTTGGCCTGAACTTGGCAGTATACATTTAACTTGGCCTGAACTTGGCAGTATATAATTGAACTTGGCCTGAACTTGGCAGTATACATTGAACTTGGACTAAACTTCATTATATACGTTGAACTTGACTATTACATTATAAATGTACCATATATTCTAACACGCCTCCTTACATTTATAATGTACGTAATGTTTTTACATTTAACAATTTGACATCTTTGAGTTTTCGTTTTGTTTATTTGATACATTATTTTAGTTATTTTTCTAACTGTAAAACTTTTATAAATTTTTCGAATTTAATTCGTCCTAATGACTTAGTAAATATGTCTGCAGGATTTTTATCTGAATTTATTTTAATTACTTCAATAGTTCCTTTTAAATAATCTTCATTTACAAAATGATAATGTGTTTCTATATATTTTGAATTTTTGGTTAAATTTCCATGTTTACTTATACTAATTGCACCTGCATTATCTTCATAAATACTTATTGGATCGTTAATTTTTAGGAGGAGGCTGTGAATCCTTTTAACGGACGACTGTTCCCTTGCGGGAACACCAAGTGTGGGACTCGGCAGCGGCGGCCACCCCTACCCACTAAACACATATCTCCCTGTTCGCTCGACGTCAGCCCGGTACCGTTTATCACACTACTTCGGACTGGGCCACTGTCTTTGCGCGTCCTTTGCGCATTCATTCCTTGCTTCCGTTCATACAATACTACTACTCTACTCTTTCACTCTCTCAGTCACTCAGTTTTCCAGGCATCCATCTTCTTTCTTACACTGCAATATACCCCGCACGTATGAGGCAAGCAGCGTCCAAGCGTCCGTGCTGGCTGTCATCAGTCTTGTCACGTTGTCTGGCGTAATCGTCGTGCCGAAAAGCGTTTCCAGTCTTTGTCTTTGCTCGGTCCAACGGGTGCACACAAAGAACGTACGCTCCGCGTCGTCCCAAGCTTATCCACAGTACGTGCATTCCGGTGTCGTCACTCTGTTCATTCTGTGAAGATACTTTCGGAAGTACCCATGGCCGGACAAGAATTGGGTAAGGTAGAAACCCACCTCACCGTGCTTCCTGTCCTTCCAGGGCCCAACCTCCTGTATCAGTCTGTGGGTCCAACGTCCTTGTCCGTTCGTTGTCCACCTCGTCTGCCATTTCTCGATCGTCTTCGTCCGTTCTTCCGTCGCAGCGTCTGCCCTCCCAACGCTCGAGCTTCGTGCGAACAAGCGTTTCCGCAAGAAGGTCGATCGGAATAACGCCCGCTATCGCGAAGATCGCATTTTCCGATACGGTCCGGTACGCGCATGCGATCCTTAGTGCCCCGGTTCTTTGCACACTCGTCATAGCCTTCGCCCGTCGCTTGACTTTTAACGCGTCCGCCCATACCTCGGCCCCGTAGAGCATGATCGAGTGGGTGACGCTCATCAGTAGTCTTCGTATACCCGGTCTCGGTCCTCGCGTGTTGGCCATGAGTCTACTCAAAGCCTTCGTCTTTTCTGCTGCTTTCGTAGTCACGTTACGTATGTGAAGCCAGAAGGTCAGTTTCGTGTCCAGGGTCACCCCCAGATACTTAACTTCGCTCTTGGTTGACATCCGTTCCGTTCCCACAGTCATCGGTATTATCGTCTCGATCCGTTTTCTAGTGAGTAGCAGCAACTCAGTCTTTTGCAATGCAAATTGCAGTCCGTGCTCTGTCATCCATCTGTCTACGCGTCTCATTACCTGGTTCAGTTTCAGCTGAGCCAAGTGGGCGTCATGTGCGGTTATGACGGCTGCCACGTCGTCCGCGTACGCGATGAGGCACGTGTCGTCTGGCATGTCCAGTCTCAGTGTACTGTCGTACAGTGCGTTCCAAAAGTCAGGACCCAAAATGGAGCCCTGTGCCACCCCTGCCGTCACCCGTTTTCGTCGCATTCCATCCGTTGTCTCGTACGTCAAGTACCGATCCTGTAAATAACTTCTCACAACTCGCGCCAGGTAGGCCGGCACTCGGAAGGTTGTTTCCAACGCCTCCAGAATGTCGGTCCACCTCGCGGAGTTGAAAGCGTTCCGTACGTCGAGTAGCGCCAAGAGTACCAGCGGTCTGGCTCCGTGGCATACGTCGTTCGTCTTGTCCACGATCTCCAGTACGTCCGTTATGGCTCCGATCGTTGAGCGTCCTCGTCTAAAACCGTGCTGTCTGTCCGATAAGTCCCCGGCAGCTTGCACCGCCTGCAACAGTCTTGGTCGCAGCAATAGTTCGAACAGCTTTCCCGATGTGTTCAGGAGGCTGAGAGGCCTATAGGAAGACGACGCGGCAGGATCCCCTTTCCCTTTGGGAATGAGGACCAGCCGCGCAGTCTTCCAAGGCCCCCCGAACGCTCCCGCGACCAGGCACCCGTTGTAGATCCGCAGCAGCGCATCCGGCCTTTCGGCAGCGATGATCCGCAGCAGCTCCACCGGGATGCCATCTGGTCCTGGAGCCCTCCGAGGCCTCAGCTTGGCTGCAGCGCTCCGAAGCTCTCCCACCATGAAAGGTGGACATTCTATCGCCGTGTCCTCGTTCGTATCATCCGTTCTCTCCGGGTGAGTCGGGAAGAGATCATTTACGATCCTCTCCATTGTGTCTCCGTCCTTCGTCTCTGTAGGGTTCCAGGCGCCAAGTTTGCGAGTCACAATCTTGTAGCCCTCCCCCCATGGGTCTGAGTCTACTTCGTCCTCTAGTCGTCTCCAACATTATCGTTTGCTGTCGTTGATGGTACGTCTGAGAAGCTTTCTCGCAAGTTTGTATTCCCGCGATAGAGCCTCCTGTTCGCGTTCGTCCTTCTGGTGCTGTGCCTGTCTCCGCAGTCGGTGGCACTTTCGTCTGATCTCAGCAATCTCTGGGGTCCACCAGTAGGCTTGCTGTTTGTCTCGTCTGTACCGTTTTCGTGACATCGTGGCTTCGCAGATGCGCTGCAGATACTTTTCCAGATCGTTCACACACCGCTCGACCACGACTTGGTCCGTCGGTCCCCGAGACAGATCCACAGAAGGTGTCGCTACGTTCTGCAACTGTCTCGTCAGTTCGTCCCTGTTTATACGACAAGTGTCCCAACGTGTAGTTCGTCTATTCTGTGTCCGTGTTCGCCTCTTCACGGTGTCAAGTCAAAGGTGGTAGTCAAGCTAAAGGTGATGTACTGATGATCGCTGGCCGTATAGTCCTCGATCATTTTCCATCCCCGCAGCTTTGTCAACAAACTGTCCGTGGCCAAAGTGATATCCGGGATGGAATCACCGAAGCCGGGTCGTCTGTACGTAGTCACGTTTCCCTCGTTAATTACTTCCAGTCCCAGTCGGGCAGCCATCTGTAAAATCAGTCGCCCCCTTCTGTTCGTCTTAGGCATCCCCCACTCGACCGCCCGTTTCACAAAATTTACTTTGAAGTGTTTCAGCTTATTCATTTATTAAAATGCTGCAACTGTTCTATGAAATTTTCTATTATGGTTTTTGCAGATAAATAAGATTTGCAGACTATATTTACAGCATTGTTAAATACAAAGTATACTTGAACACAATTTCTTAAGTCTATATGAATTCCATGTGGACATTCTAGATGGATTATACATATGGATATAGTAAGAAATTTTACCAGGTGTGCAGCGCGAAGACAGTAATGAGGGAGATACTCCTGACACCGAGCATTAGGAGGTCTTCATTTCTGGCTCCCCCCACCACTTGACTCTTCAACTCACATGTGCAAGTGAGAGAGCAAAACTGTGCCTCCCCACCCCTATGTAAGCTCATGCGAGTAGTGACGGTGCATGCAGGAGACTCTGGCAGCTTACTCCTGGTAACGAGCATTGTCCAGGAGGCTGCTCAAGGCCAAACTGCAACACCGGGAGTTGTTTCTCGCATCACCGCGGCAGAATATTACGCATTAGAATATTCTAGCATACTGGCGCGGAGCATGCGGATCAAGTTACAGCATGAAAGCTCTCTCTCGCCCGCTGCACGTTTTAGCGGAGATACGTCAGTGGCCGGTGCATGCTTGCTGCATTTTACAGCGTCGATGCGCAGATTTTTAATGCTGGATTAAAAAGTGTTTACAGGTGTTACAAACAGAGAGGAGACAGAGTCGAAAGGCGAAAAAGTAGACGACGGGACTCGAACTCGCGGACCCGAGAGCCAGAGGCCTGTGCTCTAACCACTGAGCTAACGTCTACGATGCATCCGAAGCGCATGCATCGCAGTACGACTCAGCTGCTCGACTCTTATCGCTGACTCGCCTCGCTGCTCGTGTTGCTAGACTTAGCTGGATAAACTAATACAAAAATGGCAGACGCGAGTAAGAACATATTCTCTAGTACGCTTCGAAAGAGCGCCATGATTACTCGTAGTACAGCCGCGAAAGAGCTAAAATTACAACTAAACGAAACTCTCAATGCAGTACTTACTACAGATGACGCAAATCAGTCAATAATCGACGATCCCTCATCGAACGCCAACTGGGCACGAAAATTACACGAAGTGTTAAACTACCTTTTAGAAAAAGGAGATGAGACGTCAGAAATCGTTAATGATCTAGATGAAAAGAATAAACAAATCAACGAACGGGTCGAAAAAATCGATTCCGAGTACTTGGCTTTAAACATAAACAGTGATACGCTTAAAACCAGAATTGATGAGATAGACGCTAATACGATAAATAAATTAGATTATGATGATTTAGACAAATTTAAAGAAAACATTGAAAGGTCTATCGATAGTAAAGTAGCTTTGAAATTTGCCGAACTCCGCCTCGAGTCTCAACCAGAAGTTAACCTTTCAGATAATGTAGAAACATTAATAGACATAAAAATAAGAAAACACGAAGAGGACGCGGAAGTCATATTAATGAATTTAAAACAAGATATAACCTCAAAGTTAACTGCGTTGACAAACACAAGTCAGAATTTATTAAAAATAACCAAGTCAAACGAAAAACGAGTAAAATCACTCGAAGTTGAACATATAACATATAACAACACACTTACTAAATTCGATGAAGCGTTAAAAAATTTAAAAATTCACATCGAAAATTCTAATAAAACTTTCAAGGAAGAATTTCAAACTTTAACAGATAAACTTAATAAAATTCGATCATCGAACCACGAAATAACTTTGGACGGAAATAACACAACCTTAAGTCTTTCGTCCAAATCACCCAAACTAAAACCACCAACATTTAGAGCCGATACCAAAGAAAAACCAATGCGATATTTACGCGATCTCAAGAGATACTTACTTGTAAGAAACCTGGAATTTCAGAAAATTTAAATATTCTGTTGGATACTTTAATTCTGTATCACTATGAGTTTCATCAATGAGCGAGTCTTGAGGCAATATTTTGTTAATTTTCCGTGAAACTCTGGGAGACGACGTTGATATTGCCCACCCTGGGCACCAGGTACCTCAGAGAGCGTTTCCGTCGCTATATTAGTATTCTACGACTGCGAAAACCCCCGAGTAACGAGTTTTGTCTGATTATGTTTCGAATTCCTACAAAACTCCAGGAAACGACGTGATACTGTCCACCCCGGGCTCCAGGTACCTATCATTCTGCGACCACAAAAATCCCTAAGTAGCGAAACTGGACTTATTTCTAAAAATATTTACGTTCTTATTTATTGCCTCTTCGCAACGGAACTTTATATAGTGTTACGTCTATAACGTAACTTTTGATGTTTCATTTTCAATTGGAAGTAGGACACATTGATGTCTCATTGTTTTAAAGAATCAAAATTCAAATTCTTATTACGTTCGCAAAAATGCTGTCGAAACGTGTAAATGTGTCAATGAGCGCTGACACAGCCAAAATGTACACTCAGCGTTCCGTGACGTAACAAGCGAGCGCCACTTTTTATGTGTACAATTTCGATACTTTTAAGATGTAATGTTTATAAATCTCCATAAACATATTGTGCCATACTAAGTTTTTAAAAGGTTTTGTGCGAACTTTAGCAGTCAGTTCAAAATTAGAGCTCCGTACCGCACGCCAGTCCGACAATTGGTGACAAGTACAAACTAAAAATTAAAGAGTCTAATACATAATCATAACGACAAGAATAAATACGATTATAAGAATAAAGAAATAAACAGTTTCTGTTATCTAAAGCAAAGCAGTAACATTATTTCATTTATAAATCAACCTGATTAAAGCACAACAAGGTAAGGTTTAAATATTTATTAACTAACATAGTGAGAGTGTTAGGCGCGTACTAACTAGTTTTAAATATTAGAGCCTCGCCACTACACCATTCAGTATGTTTTGATTATTATAAATCATTTAGTAGTCAGGACGTAACAATAGGTTATGATCGCATTCGACGCGTAGAACACCTTCGGTGGCTGTTGCACACTAGTTTCACGGCTGTGTTTTGACGCATCAACCTGCAAAAGATAACATTTTAGTTGATGACATGACATTTCTTTGGTTGTAGTCTATTTGTAGAGACAATCAGCCGTCAATATTTCAGGGACGGCACCAGAAACTGCCGACAAGAAATAGTCATGCTTTTTCTTTTCCAAGATCTGTCCAGCATCTGGCAGATTTTTAAAGGTCCTCATCTTTTTTGGAATCTATCGTAAAAGTCAGAGGCTAACTCTTTGCTTAGCACATATTTTAGATTCAATAAGTCTTTTCTAGCTGTAATACTGGTAATGAGTGTTTTATAACGCTTAACTTTCTTTAATTTAGCCAAAATCTCTTTTGGTTTATTTAAATGCAAAATCTTATTATAACATACCGTGTCTATACGGTTTATTATAATGTCTCTAGCTTTAAACTTATCTTCTCACAGTTTGACAGCATCTTCCGGTGCTGTGTCTAAATTCTCTAGCACGTAATCAAGTTTCTTGATTCTGAGTTCGGATTTAAGGTAATCTTTGAACATTTCAAACTTTGAATTGGGGGTGAGCTCATATGCTCTCGAAGTTAGAGTGTCTCTACTGTTAATCTCTACCTTTAATTTGTCTAACAGCAAGCTTATGCTGTTTTCATGCAGACTCTTATTCAAACTATTATCATTTTCGTTAAGTAAGTTCTTAATCTTGTTGTCTACAATTTCTTTAATCAGTTCGGCAGTCGAGCTGCTGGAATCTAGATGGTGACAATTAGAGCTTTGACCTTTTACCTAGCTGTGTCCACAGGTACAACTGATGGGCAGTGCTGGCGTTTCTGTCTCAACAGAGGACTGGACTGACTTGGCTGGTGTCTTGACAGGCCTAAGTTCCTTACTGACATCCCTCCAATCCAACACCTTCTTGTGAGCGGTCGACACAGGCCTGGGAATCCTTATCGCTGCCACTTCAGATGCAGTGAACGAAAAGCGAGCTTAGTGGGTCGGTAGATCCGTGACGAAATCAAAGGTACTGGCCGGAATAGCAGTAGCCCTGGTTTCTGGAATTTCTGATCGCTCTATTGTTCCGAGTGACAAGCTCACACTCTGGCGAGAGGTCTTTCTCTTAGAACTCTCTGACAACTCTCCGTCCTCTGACGGGGGCTTCCGCTGCTTCTAGGAATTCAAACCTCCTTTAACATTCATGATGCTGGTAATATAAGGCTTGGCGGGCTTAGTCCTCTGGGGGATTGAAGTCTGAGCTGTTACAATTAGTTAAGTGAATATATCTAGTTGATTACCTGTTCTATATCTAGTCACTCTATCACTAGGTGTACATCTAGTACAGTCCTTTTCAAATAAAGGGCTCATATCATGTACAACCTCTAGAGTGGTAAGGCGCGATCTTACCTTTTCTATGATCTTTTTATTCAACATCTATAAATGACTACTTACTAAAGTAAAGCGCTGTGTACTATGTCTACTAATTAAGTGAGGTGACCGGGAAACAATCTACATCGAATTGAGTCCTACTACTGTCACAGCTTGTTTAATTAATTTTATAATCAAACTAAGCTAAAGGTACGCATTGAGTGGGGCCCTCACTAATGCGATTTTGGGAGCTGTAGTCTCAATTGCGACATAGTTTTTAAATAAAGCTCACTATCTGCCTTTGAAGCGGCTTGTCAAACTCAAGGACGAACGAATCCCGCCTAATCGTTTAAGTTTATTCAGTATCTAATGCTATCTGTACAATCAACAGGCATTTTTCAACAGGGATAAACCCTAACAATTAACAGATCGCAAAGTTTAAAGAGCATTAAGTGCGCGCTGTCAGTGGATCAAATTATGTACGTGCTGCTAATGTTGCAGACGGTGTACTCGCGCACACTAGGACTGTCGGTACACGAGCGCTCAGAGAAAGAGAGATAAGGATAGAGTAAGAGCGAGCGCGCGCTGTCTATACCTTACCTTCGGCTCTCGCCGCTCGCCTCGGAGGGTTTCAGCGATCTCAGCTCCCTCTCTCGCGTTCTCGTGCAGACAGCGGTACTCTCACGTGACTACCCACAATGCTCTTCGCGCTCGCGCCATTTAACGCCCCCTCCCCTTTCGCGATACTTCTTGCCGCGTTTTTGATGTTAAAACTACCACGCTTTCACGATTTCTTCTATATAGTTTCCATTTTAGATTTAATAACATTTTCTAAAAATCACTTTATCTATTTTACTCTCGGTACAGTTTTACACTTAGAAGTCTAATTTATCCTTTGACATGGTACTTACACGAGGACAAGCTCGTGCTGGCCACGGGTTGCATCATGTCTGCGCCCTTTGTTTGTCGGCTTCTTTGCCTCTCACTTCACGTGCACGTGGCGTTTCTGCCTCTTATGCGCTGCGGTGTTTCTCTCGCTTTCTCGAAGCTTGGTGAAATGTCAACGAAGGAAGTGCGGGCGTGTCTAGCATTCCCTTGACTCCATGCTTCCGCCTCTTCGCTGCACAAACAAAAACTCACACGAAACACGAAAATAATTCGCGCGCACGGCTGCGAAAACTCTCGGTTCTAGTTGCGCGGTGCCGTAAAGCGTCCGCCTCACCAGCCCATAACCTGATGGAGGAAATGGGTGAGGGGAATATAAACGTCAACAAAACGCAAGTGGTATTAGAAAATCAGTATAGAAGCTTTATTTATGATGAAAACGACTCTTAACCAATCAAACGAGACGTGCTCTCACTATGAGTAGCAGGGTCACGCATATGCGCACTCTATCGGCGTTCGCACGAAGAGCAAAGAGTCTCATACTCCAACAATTATATTATTTATTATACTATAATTTACTTTATACGATTAATCATATTTCTTTTTAGATCTGTAATTTTGTTTCAATCGAAATTATTATGTTACATACTATTATTGACATACACTGTAATATAGAATAAATCAAACTCGGCTAGCTGTTTACTTTTGTTGAAAGTTAATATTTTAATGTCTTCAATAATTTTTACAAGATATACAAGCAATATTTATAAAATAATTAGATAATTTTTTGAAAGATTATTATTTGTGTATCTAACGCAAATATTATTTATATGATTTATTTTTAATAAATATATCAAGACATATGGCGCAGGAGTGACAGGACGGGTAGTAAAATAAAGTAGACACAAAAAGCACAATATAGTTGAAAAGATGTGATCGTTATATATTTATTTGATTTGATTAAATATTATTAAATTATAATATAGAGTGCAATATTCTCGACGAAGGTAAAAATCTATTAAACTACAACATTTATATAATAACGACGTTAGATGAAAGGCTCTGAAAAGAAAATGATATTGGATGTGCGCGATTGAAAGGATAATTTATTACGAATGATTGAATATAATAAACTAACAAAATATTGACTTAATTATGTTGCGTGATGCGTGACTTTGAACGCATGCTCAACGCTCAGATCTCTGAACTTCCAAGAAAATACAAAATGCAAACGGAAAGAAAACCACTAAATTAAACAAATAAAATACACTTCATTTCGCGCTGGGTTTTAGGTAATACGAAACGATGATTCTTGTGCAGAAAGGTAACGACGTGCTTCCTGGAGCAACACACTGGGGCTTGACGTAGGCAGCCCAGTAGGACGGCTCACAGCGATATTTTTACGCCCGTTCGGAGGCTTATTTGTATGTTAATTTTTGTGCGGCGACGAGACGGAGTAAAATTCAAATATTCTCCCACGCATTTATTGAGCCGCAATGGTCGGGAATTGGACCTTGCATTTTATTTAAAAACATGATTTAGAGACCAGTTTAGATCTGTGTCAGTTTAGATATGTAGTTTTTACAAAAAATTAAATACTGATTAGCATAGTCCATATTTGATAAGTCAGTCAACATCAATATAAGGAATGTAATAATTAATAGTATACTTATACTTAACACAATAATCTCATTATTATCATTTGAAATAATTTAGCAATGAATGAAATATGCAAGTAAGCGTAAATTATTACGGTGATGTAAATCTTTAGATACCGTAGATCACGGTTGGCTGAACGGTAATGCTTCATAACCTGTAGGTCTCGGGTTCAAGTTTAAGAGATTCCGAAGTTTTTTATAAATATAGTTATTTCAAATTGAGTTCTAGGCCCATCTCATAAAGTATAATATCAATAGATTAAGAAAAATAAATAAATGTTCAGAAAAACTAGGGGTCTTGGCCGGATTACCGTCAGGGTAGATGAGGGTTCCCGGGGGCAGCGCGAACAGAGCAACACTGTCCCGGTCAGGCGTATGGCTAAGATGCACACAGGCATATGCCTAATACAAGAACCCTTTCTAGTCGCGAGGGGGATCAGGGGTCTTGGGGGCGCCGGTCGAATCTATAGAGACCCGACATGCAACGTTCCCAGGGTGTGCATACTTGTTAAAGGTTTTGATGCTCTGCTGCTGCCGGCTCAGTGCAGCAGGGACCTTACGGTAATAAAGATCAAACTCCCTGTAGAAGGGGGCTTTGATAGGGAGGTTGTGGTGGCCTCCGGCTGCTTTCTGATACTGCAATAAATTCAAATGAATGACTATAAAAATATATTTTAAATAATTTCATTAATTAAAATAATGGGATTTACCGATGTTACCGATTCTAGAGGTCGGAGCCGTATGAGCTCTGGAACCAATTTTTCACGCTATTTATACATATTTTCGCGCATGCGCAGACGTCATTCGAAAGCAATAGGAAAGTATGAATATAAGTTCTGATGTTGCGCTTTTTATAACCTATTTAGTGACGCTAACAATCATTTACACTTGTTTCTGACTCGATCTTCGTACCGCGGACTCTTACATCTACAGAGGGGGACAACGTATAGGTATGGAAGCGATTGCGCCTGACGTGGCAAATTTGTAGAAATAAAGTTTGTTAACACACTGTTTACTCCGGATAACAATAATTCGTATATTCTTCAACCCCCAGTACGGAACATAATTAGTCCGTATACAAGTTTACCCGTAATAATGTATTTGGAATCGCGTGATATTACTTGCTGCTAAACGACGTCAATAAATAACAATTTTCATAATCGATGACTGAATTGATTTAGAGAATAATCTAGCTTTGAATTTAATTATGACAATATCAACGGTTTAATCGTGACTCACTCCCACAGCAAACGGAAAAGACGCATCCAGAACGCCATCTATACATTATTTCTCCCGCGCGAAAGAATGCAAGTCATACTGAATATTAATCGCGTCTTGCGGCGCCAATTACGAATTGGCACCATCGTCCCATCCTGACGCCGCGCCACCTAACGCGGTCATTCGCGACGATAACGAGTAGTACGGAAAATGCTAGTGGCGACGTGCCATAGTTTCCAACAACGCTCGCGAGTGTCGAGGCGCCTTACGCCTACTGTATGCGAGTCAGCTGTGCGGCTCTCTCTCTCTCTCTCTCTCTCGCCGAGGTTCACGCGCACGTTCCCTCTCTCCGCGGCTATACACTATCGCTGCTATATGCACGCGGCTCGACGCTTGCCTACTCGCACGATTATTTCTGCGAGCGAGATACGCGGCGAGGATGCGCAACGGTCAGTTGCGGCCTCATGGCTATCGCGCGCGGATCTGCTCGTATTCCCGAGGACGACGCGAAGCCTCCTGGTGCCGTCACCAGCAACATGCACGATGGTTCTGCTGATATAACACCCCAGGGTTTCTGCTGGGTCGCATTGGCGCTATGTCCGTGAGTGATGCCCTTTCCGTCATTACCTAGGAGCCACCTCTGGCTCCGGCGCTGACGAGTGATGCATTTACCACAAATACATCCGAGAATCAACGGCTCGAAATTATGTGTTGTAATCGGGTGTCGTTATTCTAACTACACATCGCAAAGTTCAACCTGCGTAGAATTCCGAACGTTTAGTCTGCTTCCGCGATACTGCAATAATTCGAATAAAAAGGCTTCTATGATAAACAACAGGAAAGTATGTATACAAGTTCAACAAGCGCAGCTTTCTAAACGTTTAGTCTGCTTCTAATTTTATATATATTTTCATGCATGAGCAGACGTTATTGATAAAAAACCAGAAAATATTGATACTTATATATTTTGAGTGAATTTAGTACATTCCAGTAAGGATGTGCGAGTCCGAAAAAATCTCCGGATTCCTCGTTCTGTCTCGAGAAGAAAAGAATCACGTCTCTAATTCAAGATCCTGTCTCGCCCAAGGATCTTGAAATTTTTTGGGAATCCCGAGAATCGTCGAGGTTCTTGAGTCCAGTCAAGACTCTCGATCCAGCTTGTGACTTTCGAAAAATTTCGAGATTCTCGATAGATCTTAATTTTAAATTTTAAATTTTTACTTAACTGAACTATTTTTGTAAAAAAATGTTATAGGTGGTAGTGCGATGTCGCCGATTTATTTATTTTAATGATTTTGCGAATGAGAATCACTATAATTAATTCATAAAAAATAATAGACTACATAAGTAGATACTTTCTTGTATACTTATTTTAAATCTCGCGTCCAAATTTATACTATACTCACAACCTCTATAGAAATTCGCTATGGCACGCCGACCTAACTATCCGACCCTGATCCACCGGTGAGCAATGTATGAATGTGTAGATGTATGAATTCCTAACCTCAAAAAGTGTATATTGAAAAAAAATATACGTAAAAAAAAAAACGAGCGGAACGCGTCTAAACTTGCTAGTGTAGGTAAATTACAAATTTCAGCATACTGATCCGGCCCGGATCTTTACCTTTATTATTATACATTAAATACAAAATTTTGTCTAACTTTCAGATAATTATATCGATTTTTGAGAGTTCAGTTTTATCTGATAAAGTTATCAAAAAAATTAAGTTATTCAAAAAAGTTAATTGTTTAATATGTACTTTTAAGATAATAAAATCACCTATCTTTTTACCACGGAATATTTATATTATCGTTCGTCGTTGTTTTATAATAGACCATAAAGCGCAATTGAAAAACTAAATGTCGAACCTTTCTAAAAATTAATATGATTTTTGAAGATATAATTCAAAACCATACACCACTTTAATTTTGATTCATTTTGTGGGGCAGATTCGTAGAAAAACACCGAAAACTGAAAAAGTCGTTTTTCTATGAAATTCGATAACTGGAGTAAAAGGGCAATAATTAAGTTCAAATTTTGGATTTAGTTGGCATTATACAGTACAACGGACCCTGTCTTCGGGTTGTTTACAAAACCTATTAGTGTCGATGATGGAATGCAGGTAGTGAGGAGGACAAAGATAATGACGAGACAAAGAGTCAAGTTTAAGTACCAAGGCTTTATTATAGTAACGAGACAAAGAAACGCTCTAGGTGCGTGCGCTCTATATGAGCGGCGAAGCTGAACTGCGCACGTGAGTCCTAGCGCTGCGGGAGCAGCGCTGAAGATGGCGCGCACGCATGCCCCACAGGGCCGTACGTGTGAGCGTTAGTGCCCATACTGTATTATTTCTAACAGTCTAAGTTTCAAAAATTTATTTTTTCACTCTGTGTACTCTTTTTAACTGAAAATTGCATGATTTCTATCTCAGCTTTTATAAAATGAATTTTAATCTACCTAGAAAGAGAGAGAGAGAGAGAGAGAGAGAGAGAGAGAGAGAGAGAGAGCATTATATTAATTATAAGTGATTTTATTATTGAAATACTGAAAAAACACGCTTTTCTGGGTTGCACGATAACTGAAAACTTTTCCCACTTGTCCGCTTATGTACAGCACGTGTTAAATAATTTTATCCATTAAACAGAAAAGTAAAAAGACTATGTAATTATTTATGGAGTTAAATAATTTTGATATCAAAACAATGAATAATGTTGAAGAAAGCTACATACTAAATAATTAGCAGCGATTTTTTAATTATAGAGTAACATTATTATTCTTTTATTAAAGTTCTAGATGTTAAGAAAATTAATTACCCGGCTGCACTGCTCTGGCATGTACCGTTCACCATGTAAATAACATGCTAAATCTTTTATCTATCTATAAGTAAGCATAAATTATTCAACAAAGACGTCATCCTCCCTGTGTAATGTTATAAGAAAAAAAACACGAATTTTTTCGATAATCCCGACATTTTTCAAGAGTCTCGACAATTTTCGGGATTCTCGAAAAAGTTCGAGATTGTCGGGAGAGACGGGATCCCGCATTATCTCAAAAAAATGGTCGAGATAAATCTCGATTCATTTCAAGTCTGGTCTCGCACATCCTTACATTCCAGACAATCTTATTGTTTAAAATATTTAAAAGATTTACTGATTTTTTATCGACCAAAATTAAGAAGAATATTAATTTTTCCCTATAGTTCGACTTACCTATTTTTAAGTATGACAAAATTTTAATCGATGATGACTTGTAAAAGTTTGTGATGTCTGATCTGAAGAATTTGGACATTACTTCTTTTTTAAAAGATGCTGAAGCTTTATGCAAACCTTGAATAAAGAATATGCTTAAGAAAGAAGAGGCCCTTAAAGTTTACGTTATATTGGCTGCTGAATTTATTATAAAAAAGGCTGACGAAGAAGTAGCTGAAATTAAGAATTATTTTTACACGAAAGCTGATGCATTTTTTCCGACATCTGACTTGAAACAGTGGTGGACAATGAGCGTTCAAGAGCCCATTCAGCGAGATATAGAAGAGTTTCAAGAAAGGGACTCAGGATGAACACTGAGTGAAATTTTGAATTTAAGCGTAAATATAAACAAATATAATCCGAAGCGTGCAAGCTCTTTTGTAGATTTACCTGAATATATGAAACGAAAAAGCATGTGTTAATGTACAAAATTTTGATGAAGCATGTTTCAAATGGACTATACTGTCTGCACTGTATCCTGCTAAATAGCCCAATCGTGTATCAGAATACATAAAATATGAAGAAGAACTGAATTTTCAAGGAATTGAGTTCCCAATTATGCCAAAGCAAATGCCTAAATTTTAAAAACACAATAATCTTTCTATCAATGTTTATATTTCAAAGAAGCATAATGAGAAATTCAAAGTTGTACCAATTTACATTACAAAGGATGAAAAAAGCCGCATATAAACCTTTGGCTGGTACAGAATTTTTATACAGATGATGATACCGATGAACAAAGGGTGATACAAAATTTGGAACCAATTAGATATCACTAAGTTTGGATTAAGGATTTATCTCGTTTGGCCTCTAGTCAAATATCCAAGAAAAATTATCGTAAATACATTTGCCATCGATGTCTACATTATTTTTTAGATGAAGATAAATTAGCTCAACACAAAGAAGATTGTGCTCAAATAAACGACTGCTATATACAATTCCCTAAATTATATGACAGATCCCTCGCATTTAAAATTTTAGTTATATAGAAAAAGCTATGTTCATAATTTATGCAGATTTCGAAAGTTTTCTTAAACCTATAGTAACACCAGCCTTGCATACCATCAGCATGAAACATTTAGTATTGGCTTGAAACGGTCACGACTCTTTTGAGGTTCTGTATAAGATATTTGACTGATTTATGTACTAAAGAGCTGTGAGCATTTGCTGACCCGGGTCGTTGTTCCGACAGCAGGTCAAGAGAGAGAGAACAAATTGATTTAAAAGTAATGATTTAATTTTAGGTCAGGTCCGGGATACCAGGTAAAGGGAATATATGCTAAAATAATCACATATTATTAATTTTTCTTCTGGTTAATGAACAAAATATATTTAACTCAGTGAATTATAAAATATATTATTACGTAAATTGCAGTGCTACTCTTGGATTACAAGTAAACCTATACATTAGGTCTTTATTTATCTGTTTAATTATTGTTTAATACGCTTTATTATGCGGTATTAATATTATCTAATTGGATTACGCCTTTTTACATTTAATATGTAACTTATTTGCCATTCTAAGCGATACGCGTAAATTGCGATATCTTGTGTTTTACATTTAGCCTAAATTGCGTTATCTGTTTTTATATCGAATATGCTGAACTTTGCATATTCTGTTCATTTTTATAAGATACGCTTAAATTGCATTATCTTATATCTTATTTTGATTCTACAGAGTATGTATCAATATTTCTACTCAATGCTTAAATGCTATTGAGTAGTGACTAGTCTGCGTAAATTGCAGTAGAGCTAGTGCTTGTACTAGGCCGCGCAGGGCCTTTTATATGCTACGGAGAGAGGGCGGATTAAGCCGCCGGAATTTTGCACACTTTTGCGAATTTCTCACTTATATTAAAATTGGCGAGCAAATCTGCGCACGCTTCGCCGCTGCCGCGTCACCGCTCGCTCTTATGCTTTGCGCGTATGTGTATTGTTGGTGAGGGCTGCGTCGCTGCCGTGCTTCTTGCGTAATATTTGTTTTGCTCCTCTCCCGCCGCTGCTGGCTACTCTGTGTTGTTGTGTATGTGCCATAGCGGAGTAGCAGAGCATTCATGTGTTTCTGTGGGAATAGTCGAGTGATTTTAGAATTTCGCTATACTATTTTTGTATTCGAGCCGCGAATCGTGTGTGGGGCATTGCATAGTCCCCTAGTAAAAATTATTCAACTCGTTGAATAATTTTTACTACACCTCCAGAAAAAATGATTCAAGGAATTAAATATGAGAAGATTAAATGGAGGTATTAAGAAAAATAATATATATATATTGATACATTCGGAGCATTCTTTACCTTCTGGTGCCGTTTATTTTTCACACTTATTCCTCTTCTGCCTCACCTCCTCCTTTTTTTTTTAAGACTTCCACGCATCCTCAAAATCCAGCCGTACCTGCCGATGCCAGATGCTGTTTCCGTATCCTAGGTGGCGTACGGGTTCACCTTTTGTGCTGGATTTCTGAGTAGGGCATCGAGGACCTTATTCCTTGCCAGTGTTATGTTGGTGGTGGTGTTGTTGATGGCTGGCGTATCAAATAGAGCGTGTAGCTTTTCCTGGATCTTGCGGGCCCTCTTTGATCGTCGACGATATTGCTTCAGGGTGATGATGCGTGGTCTTGTTGGAGGTAAAGGAGGAGGTGTAAGGCTCTCCTCTGCTGGTGTGGGGGTCTGTGGTAGGTCACATTAGACCGCCCGACCGTACGGCATTCGGACGCCACGCGACTTCCATGTATACGCTAATCGCGCGCGTTCTTCAGCTGTACGTGGCGTTATTACGCGGGCTCCGGGCTGGATTGCCTCCTGTCCAAGTTGGACAGACCCAAACGTCCTGCCCGGAGATTAATTTGCGTGGATAAACCACTGATATATTTGTTGAGCGCTTCAAAGTGCGTCCCATCTTTACAAATTTTTGGTATTTCTAAAAGCGCTTAATAGTTGCGACTTCTAGGAATATACTGGCGATATTCAGCTCTAATTTGCTCTTATATAGGTCCAAATTTGTAAAAAAAACCGTGTGTGAGAAACTTATACCCCTCAAACTCGTAGGGGGGGTTTGTTTTGAAGGTATTGGCACGGTATTGTAATGTTTTGATGTGAAAAGGGGAAGACAGTAGCTTTGTCTATATTCCTATATTAGGCTTTGCAAACCATGCTTAAGCCGTATTTACATTGCTCCTAATGAGATTACTAAATTTTTCAATTTTTCATATATAATTTTTTACATTCGAAATTTTATTTCCGCTACAAGTATTTAGCCTATTTGCAATTCTTTATGTAATTTTATAATAATAAAAGTGTTTACTTGTAGGGTAAGTTTGTACGATGAATAATTTTTTCTTTACATATAATATTATGTGTATATATGTATTCTTACAATAATTATTTATGCTAGGGTCTCTGAACATTTCCGTTTATATTTTTTTAAATCACTTATGTGAAAACGACCTTTCTCTTTTTGATTTTCTTGGTCACTTAAAAAATATGACGTTTTTCCGATTTTTCTTTGAATGACATATGGACCTTCATAAATGAAAAAGAATTTCGAGATTTTATTTTCTAAATCTGATATATTGTTGGATTTTACAAGGACTTCGTCTCCTTCGTGAAATTCAACAAAAAATGGCTTTTTTGATAAATTATGTTTTTCAGCTCGCTTTTTAGCTTTTGAAATAATTCGTTCGCGTGCTAAGAAAATTTTTTGTTCGTATGACGGTTCACTTTCTGATTCAATTATATGGATCCAATTTTTCCACGCCCGTTTTGGCTTTATACCTAAATGTAATTCGAGTGGAGTAAAGTTTGTAGTATCGTGATAAGTTTCATTTATAATAGTCTGAATAATGTTAATATATCCGACCCAACCGGTATGGTTTTCGCTGGTGAATGTTCTAAAAAATCTCCCAAGTTCTTTGTTTACGCGTTCGACTATATTACTCTGCGGATGTCGAATCGATGAAAATACTAAATCAATGTTTTCATTCTGTAATTTTTCTATCCACGCCTTTGCTGTGAATTGTGGACCGTGATCACACGAAATGCGCTTCGGTTTTCCATATAATAAAATATACTCGTTAAATATTTTTCTTATCGCTGTCGCGCAAGTTTGCCTACGGATTGAATATAGTACAACAAATTTTGAAAGCGCATCTATTGTTACAAGAATGTGTTTCATGCCGCCGCGTCCGGTTGGTAGCGGACCAAAGAAGTCGATTGATAGTAAATCGTGTGGCGCTTCCGGAATTATGGGTTTCATTGGCGCAACGCATGGCCTAGTGGAAACTTTGTTCCTTTGGCATGAGTCGCAAAATGAAATAAGTTTTTGTGATTTATGTCTTAAATTTTTTATGTAAAAATCTTCTTGTAACACACGAACTATTTTTTTCGCGCCTACATGACCATAAGTTTCGTGTGTTTCAAGAGAGGTTCTATCATTTCTTTAGGAACCATTATTTTATATTGATTTGACTGACTCTTTTTATAAATTATATCATTTTCAATTATATAAATAGGGTTTATATTTTGATTCTTGCTATCAAAATATCTAGTAATTAATTTATTTAAATATTCGTCATTGTGTTGTAACTTTGACAAGTGTTTAAATTTGTTCATTAAATCTTTAGAAAATTTTTTTGCCTTCAAAAGTGCAATGATGATTTCTCCCAGTTTTCTTTGCTCTTCCGTAGTTTCTGTAAACTCCACACGACAGCGAGTAACTCCTTTTCTGTCGTAAAGTATGCCAATTCGGATGCTTTTAGTGTCCTACTAATATATATAATCACGCGTTCATCTCCGTTTTTATTGATCTGTGAAAGTGCACCTGCGATTGCGAAATCGGACGCGTCGCAGCGGAGGATGTATGGTTTTGATGGATAGGGGTATGCAAGACAAACGTCCTTTTCGAAAAGCTTATTTACTTTATTGAATGCTTGTTGTTGTCTGTCCCCCCACCCCCAGGTTTTTTGTTTTTCCTTTCTTAGAAGTTCTAATAATGGCAATAATTCTTGAGCATGATTTTTTGTAAATTTCGCGTAAAAATTAATAGTACCCAGAAAGGCTTGTAATTGTTTCAAGTTCTTGGAATTGGATAATTTTTGATTGCTTCGATTTTATTCTCCTGTGGTTTTATGCCCGTTGTTGAGAGGATAAATCCTAAGAATTTAGTTTCTTTCTTGAAAAATTCTGATTTTTTAAAGCTTAAGGTGAAGTTCCATTTTATTAAGCTTTGAAACAGCGCCTCTAGGTGCCTTAAGTGATCTTTTTCACTTTTTGAGATGCATAAGAAGTCGTCTACAAAGTTCAATATAAAATCCCCTAGATTTTTAGTAACGTGAAAGAGACTACGTAATAAAGGTGCACTGCTTATTTTAGTACCAAAAGGAACAACTTCGAATTCGTATAGTTTCCCTTCGAACATGAATGCCGTGTATTTTTTGCTATCCTCACTAAGAGGTATTTGCCAGAAACTGGATGTTAAATCTAAACTAGACATAACTTCGACCCCGAAGCACTGTTGCAAGAGTTCCACGATGTTTTGAGGCGACTTTAGGTCATCCTCAAACATGCCGTTTACTTTACGTCTATCAAGACAAAAACGAATTGATCCATCTTTTTTAAATACTGGTACGATCGGACTTATATAATTACTACTTGACCGACGTATGACCTTCCATTCTAACATGATTCCTATCTGTTCTCTGAGCTTACTCTTCATGTTTGTAGCTATAGGATACGGAGGGATAAAGAAATGTTCAGGATTTTTTACTAGAATTTTGTATTCAAAGGACGGTAATCTACCTGGCTTTCCATAAAACACTTTACGATATTTTTGTAGTAAATTTTTGAGTTCATTGATCGTCTCTGGGCTTTTCGTTACACAGAATTTTAATTTTTTGTCGATTTCCTTATCGGAGAGATCGTAAGGATCGACTAATGAACTACGATCATTTTGTCGATACGTTAATTCATTTATAAAGTTTGAAAATCTGGCTTTATTTAGCACTGGTCCGTTTGGTGAGTGAGAATAAACACAATCGGTCAAATCCTCCTCGATAATTTCAATGTAGCGATGGTCCATTTCTGATTCTAATAAGCTCTCATTTTTATATGATAATTTTTCAATTTTATTATTCATACGTATCGTGATGTCATCGTATTTCGTGTCTATAAGAAAACCGAGTTCCTTAATTGAGTCAATTTCAAGAATACAATCCCGAATTAATTTTGGGATGATCAAGAAGATTAAGTCTTTCGTGGTAGTACCGATTTGTGTAGGACACATCAATTGTTTATTAAGTCGAGTAGATTTTAGCCCTGTTGCTCCTCTAATTATAGTACCAACGATAGGCAAAGTTGCGACGTTTTTAAATTTGTCTAAGTTAGTGTTGTAGAAATCTTCTGAAATACAAGTTACTTGACTACCAGTATCAACTAGAGCTCTTATAGGGATAGCATTAATTTGGATGTTCACTTCTGGACAGGCACAAGTTTTGTTATTTCTAGTATCCTCATCGGATTCGTATAGTAGATCCTCTCGTGGATTATTAAATATTGTACATATAGGAATTTGTTTATTAGTTGTTTCTTGTGTTTGTATATTTTGAATTATGTTCTTTTCCGAGGCACAAGAAACAACTTTTATTGGTTTTTTGGTAAAGCCCAAGTTTTTTATAAGCAGTCATTTAAAGAATCTTCTAGTGGAAGGTTAATCGTAGTGGGTTTTGAAGTCATTATTTTGGGTTTTGTACCCGTTTCTTTAGCAGGGACTTTTGTTTTTTGACTCGCGTTTGCTTCGATTATATTCAATGTTTGTGTTTGAGGGAACTTCCTTTGAAATTTTTTATTTTGAAAATTTGATTGTTGATTTGCAGATTTATGTGATTGGTAATTACTAGGGAATTCTGTGTTTGGATCCT